>BSXT01002051.1:0-38419 GCA_030267785.1 Phytophthora fragariaefolia | reverse complement strand
CCACATCGGACACCCTCATCGTTTTCAGTGAAACCGACTGTACAGGGCACAAATCAACCATCCGACTTTCCAAGACTACAACAGTAAGTGATTTCAAAGTGATGAAAGGCACCATTTCGTCATTCATAGTGAAGACAAAGGCAACAACAAGCGCTGCTATCGCGAAGCGAGGCAAGTCGAACATTTGCAATTGGAAACGTGTGGGTACCGGAGATATTGCTGAGGAAGACCCGGCCCTAGCTCTTTTTTTTCGACCCTAACTCCGCATTATCTTCATCTGTTAAAGTCAAAAATGGCTTAAAAGACTACATATAGCACCGAGTTGTAGCCAGGAAAAATATCGTAATAACAATATCTGTTTGAGTTTAGCAGCAATGACCCCCAGCGAAAATATAACCACTATTCACGGCGCAGTACCATTTCAGAAACATGGAAGATAAATCCATGTTGCTCATCCGAGCGCATTTTTTGCGCAGATGTTGGCCAACCCAGAGCTGATACAACATCAAGTTCCGAACCTTCAACATTCAGTTCACCCTCCATTATATGTGGGGATACTCTCCCGCTGGATATCTTATCGTCGCAAATCACGTCGACAACCCCATTTCCTTGTAGAACTATCAAACTCATTACTCAACTTGATCGCAATGACCAATGCGTTGTGGGTGACTACACTCTTCCTACTGCAAGTTGTGCCTTCCACCTGCTCCAAAATGCAAATATGGGTCTACACTGGGCTATACGTAGGCGCCGACCGATGGTCCATGAAGTTTTCTACAACGCAAAAATGCTACACGTTCAGCTTTTGTTTGAGCACCTCCACTGTGGGGGCTGACTGGGAAAGAATCCACGATGCACAAGCAATGGTATTTTACGAGAAAGAACAGTGTCAAGGGACCAAGCTTATCAGCCACACCATCCCCAAGGGCCAGGTGATGTTCACGTTTGATAAGGGTGCCAAGTCGTTCATGGTCTGGTCGCAAGGAATGTACCCGACAAACGGCATCGAGCACGAATGCCTCGAGCGAGCGACCCTGAATAGGACAAATTACAGCATTTCGTCAGAGAGAGATTACTAGCGTAGAGTGCAACGGACTTGTAGTTGCAGCGGTAGTCTGAAGGGCTACAATGACCAAGACATAAACTGAGATCGGTCACCTTCAGCACAGAGGCCCAACAGTCCTTTGAACACTGAAATAGGATCAAGCGGTTTGACACCATTTAATTGTCTTGGATTGATCGAGATGTTGTGTTGAGCCACGCAAACTTGAAGCTGTAATCGTAGCCTGACAAATATAATCTCTTACTACATCCCTGGACAGCTGAGCATCAGAGTAGTTGGCGTACCGCAGTGCTGGAGAGATGCTTGCACATTGTAGAATACCCAGAAAATGAGACTGATCTGCACCCAGTGGAACTGTTTCTCCAGGACAAATGCAACTTGCTTCAACGGTGGAAGTCCAAGCATACGCTTGAGCATGAAAACTAAAATGATTAGCGAAATCAATTGAAGGGAGAAATAGAACATCACGTTTACGAGGGTCTCGATGAGCCTTGCTTGGTCCATGCCATCGAATATGGCGTAATAGTTGCGATTGGGTAATTGGTAGGTGATAAGTAAGTAGATTGCTGTATTGATAGCAAATTTCTGTTAGTTCGATGGATAGATACTACTTCGTACAAAGTAGCTCCACGCAAACATACTTACTGAAGATGAGCGGAATCACCACCTCGACGTATTTCAAAAGGATGAGAAATTCGCTCATATAGAGGAGTCGTTGCACCTTGCACGTGAATAGCAAAGTGTGTGGCACGTTTATGAGATCGTTTTCAACAGGTTTGGACTCGCTCAACGTCGGATGTACGGTGGCTCGACTCTGGTCGTGACCTACGTAACGTAGTGAACGCGACAACGAAACTATTTTCTTTGGTATTACTTTGAATGATGTTGGCACTGCTTTTTTTTGTTGAGTTTGGTTAATTTTGGTATCACGATATGAGGATATGCGTATTATGTCAGGAAGGGCGGTAAGCCGCGCACTCGGGGAATTCTCGTCTTGCTGCAATAATGCTCTTGCACGTTCAAGTGTTGTTAGCCGACGGCCGCCACTCATGTTATAGAGGATACGTCCATCGAAACTGCTCCATCGTTTTTCCTTGTCAATCCGTTCTTCGACGAGTTTTAACCCACGACGAGCATATTCAATATCACGTAGCGAGAACCCAGTAGTTACGATATTTGCAGTTGTCATTAACAGCGCCGTCAAGAATGACGGTGAGTTTTGCATACAATATGAGACAAGCAATGAATTAAATAGTTCGGCATGAGTGTTGGTCATCTGCTAACAACACTTAACTTGCTAGAGTGTTATTGTAGCAATAAGATAATTTCCGAAATACGACGCTTACCACCTTCATTACGATATAAATACTACGAGAAGTATTCTGAAACAAGAAAAAGTATATTGCAATGAGTACTCGTATCGTTGGTGTATGCCTCGCTTAAATTAACTCTGAATGCAAAGTTCATTGTTATTGCGTAGTAAATTTTGGCTGATATTATCTCACCGGTCAATAGTTATATTCATGTGTAGCTCTTATACAAACGTATAAAGCTTCAGAATGGATATGATATATTGATTCACAATTACACGATCACAATAGAATGCATCAGCGTGCCGCCGAACTTATCCAGGATGCGTACAATATGACGCTTACACCAAACTCTGGTTGTTAAACGATGGAGCATCAGTGCTTGTAGTCACGTTCAAAGTGTCCAGTGTCACTGACTCGAGGGAGCATATACTGATTTCACCGTTCTCAACCTTTTCGGAAGTTTCGAGCACCATAAAAGACAAAATCTCATCATTGATTCCTTGATCCACAAAGGATGGTACAGAGCCTAGCGAGGTTGAGAACCGTTTGCTCTTGCCCGCGCAATCCTTGTTAACATAAAACACGATGTGTGCCTTGGTGTTGCTGCCAAAACTAGCCTTGGTCGGCAACCCAGACCACTCAACGGATGAGACTGCATCCTTGTAGTCTCCACACGCAATATTGAAGCATCGGTTCGACTTGGAAAATGAGAACGTCGCAAGAATATACCGAAAATTAGTGTCTCGGTAAAGCTCCATCTGTCCGGCGAATTCAGCAGAAGTTAACGAAATTGAGGCTGTGATACTCCAGACAAGAAGAAACGAAGCCATTAGCATGTGCATGGTGGGTGGTAATAGTGCTCGACGTGGGCGCTACTTGAAACTGAAAGGAAGCAATTTGAAGAGTGAGAACATGAAAACGACGTTTTCGTGTTGGCGACCTCCCCAAACATATTCTTTATAGAATCGCTGCTGAGTGAAGAGTAAAACATGAAAACGAAGTCTTTCCCTCCCCAACTTTATTCTTTATAGAATCGCTGCTAGTGGTACCAGCTATCAGCTATCCCATCAAAATACTCCACCCTCAGCTCCAAGCCACGACTGAGAATATGTGGTTGTAACGCCGGAACCACGTTTAAAGGGTTCATGTAGCCGCTGCGCTATCCAGCAAGCGATTATTGCTTTTGGATAGTGTAGTGTTGTTGGCGGTTGGTGTTCTCACGTTTTCTGAAATTGCTGCTCTCTCGGTGCTGCTCTCGCAGAAAGTGATAGTGCCATCTACGTCGATCACATTTCGCTGTATACGATCAGTGATGTGATTTTGTTGTCCATTCCGTCAGCGGAGAAGTCTGATGGGTATTCTTCACCACTGGCTTGGTATCCTTGAGAACTCCCTTTGCAGTCCTTGTCCATAAAGAATGTGATTTGACTGTCTCCGGATGGGCTGGTCCATCCTAGCCATGCAGCAGATGAAGCCACGTTGTTTACACCTTCACATAGCAGGTTGTAGCAGGTTTGAGTCTTTACATCTCGCAGACTTAGAACGAGGTCGCTGAAGTGAGCATATTGATAGAGTCCGATCCAGTTTGATGTGGCCGTAACCCGTGAGAAAGTCAGTAACATGCAGAAGGTGGCAAAGGAGAATGGTGTGTCCATATTTGTCTGTGAATGTTTGGAGGTGCGAGCCAATTGCTAAATGATAGAAACTACCGTTAGTGTCAACAATTCGAGCTGTACTATGACAATTTTTGAATACATACCGAGTTCTCGATTAGGATATGATAAAATATCAAGAGATTCGATAGTTCCGAACTGGATATGGAGTCGGAAAGAGCTGCGACTGCAATGCTGGCATCAACTGCGGTCAGTTGGAGTCTAATGCAACAATAACAGGATGATGCATCAGGTGAATGGTAGCAATCCACCTTTATCGTGTATAACGGAATTTCACTTCGTACTTGATTTTTACTTCGCTTCGACCATCGCCACCTCGCCCACGGGCAATCATACAGACAAGTGATTTGGCGCCAATACAACTATTGATTATAGTGTTGCTCATGGAGGAGCATGCCTCACAAATATCGATATAAACTTTGCATAGTGATAAGTTGAAGGTTACCTCGTACAGTTTCAAGTCGATGACCATCCAAGTAGATGGTAACTGTGAACGATCTCAGGAGTAACGCAAGCATCTTTGAGATGGCTACAGCCACCCCTAAATTCACTTGTCAACTAAAACGGGGAGAGTGTTGAGCAGGGTCACTCTACATTTTTCCTTCCCACTGCTGGTTGGGTTGTTGTTTTGTATGTGGCTTGTTGGTGTATCTGCTGTCTGTGGCAAACGAAAAGGAGATTACTCTCTATCAAAAATTTCAAGTACGCCTTCGTTGACATACGCGGAGCTGAGGTTCAAACCTGCTATAATGTCTGTGTAAAGGATTCGAAGGGGTTGCGACTGGAGCAGTTGGTTTGAGAAAGCATTCGGCCATGGGGGCCACCCTTCATGGTCTTCTTCACGAAAAAGAACTGCAAGGGTAGTTTCATGGCCACAGAACATACGGCGATGCCTTTCCTTGAACGACAAAGTTGTGTAGCTGATTGTATACGACAAGAACTTTGTCGACATCGACAAGACTATCACTTTTTATGAGGATGCTGAACTTACGACAGTCATGCCCCGCAATTCATCGAGCGGCTTTGCACTTCGAATTAGTGGGCCATTGTCGTTGGTACATCCTTGTAGCTCGTAGATACGTCAAGTCATTGATCTCAAGCACTTTGTGTGTTTATTAAACACTTATGGGAGCTCAAGCAGTGTCTATCAAAGTAATGCAAGGAAATTCAAATCATTGTTTTAATTTTTATTCCTAGTCTGAGAGTTTAATCTGAAGAAAATATGTGGTTGCTGTGGTGCTTGGATGCTTACAACTGTGCTGTTGGCACCGGCTGCTCCCAACACATTTGGTCACAATTGTTGTTTTGAGATCTTTAGTTCCTCCACAACGTAATCGACGAGGATATTTTCACCGCCACCAATCACGCTGAATGATAAGAGTATGTCGTCCATTCCGTTCAGTTATCGTTAGTGTAATAGGCTCCTGTCTACCGTAGCTTACTCCAGTTAGCATGGCTATTGTATATTGAAAAGCTATGGCGCGTGCTGAAAGTACAAGCCCGGCGTTCGTTCCTCGAAGGCTGCCTTCTTGAATATCGGCGAAGACACCGATACCAATACTAAGCGTAAGTTGAGGTTGTCGTCATTTTTGCACTGGAGTTGGGGTTGTTACCAGTAAGAAAAAGTGCGGAGTGAAAGCTCGCAGTGACCCCTAATACCAAGTACAGAACAGGCGATGTATTGAAACGTGTGAAGTATTGGGATTCGTTTCACGTATTTTATTGCCAAACAACGTTTGTGGTTGAGTTTATTAAAAAAATAGTATGTGTGAGCTTACTTGCTTATTAAGGCGAGCTTACTCAATTGCCGCGATTTGCGCTCGAACTGCCGTTGTGTTGGGACATGTTGACTCCACAGTTGTAATTCTCCACGCATTTGTTACCAGAAAAGAGAAAACGTTGAATGGGAAAGCATCCGGAAAGCTAGGGTCCCCGCGACTCGGCGAGTTGACAGGCCACCACTTGTAGTCGGCAGTACAATTTCTGTCGGAGTAAAAGGCAACCATGGTAGATCCGCCCTCAAACGCAATTCCTGTTTCTGGAAGGCCGCACCACTTGACAGACATCGCCACGAGCTCCGAGTCGGTGCACACAATGTCGTAGCAAATTATCCGTTTGCACATTTTTGACCTTCACCATTTTGTGCTGGAAGTTTTTATTTCCAAAGAGTTCGACGTAGCCCGCCTGAACCGTAGCCAACAAAATACCTACCGTTGCTGTGAAGGTAGCTTTGAACTGGGGAATAGTAGACACCATGTGGAGCTTGATGCTAATAACTCCGACAGAAGAAAAATGAAAGTGGGAGGTGCCGACAGCGGTATCTCGATCTGTGACAATCAATGCGATGAAGTACGCCTCCTGTGACACAGCATGGGATGAAGGTGGCTTTCGCTAATATTTTGCACATTTAGCGGCTTTTTTTAAGAAGATTGATAGGAAGAGTGGTTTCACTGCACATTACACTCCCGTTCGTTTGCAATTACCGTTTACAACTGAACTGTAGAGCATAGTGAATTTGACCTCTTACTGCAACTTTTAGTTTAATAATGTCGATTAATATTATTAGTTTCCCACGCCCCCAACAAATTTAGAAATTCCCAAGTGGGCAGAGTCTCTGGCTCCAGTGACAAGCCTCAAACCTTCAAGTGAGATCAATCAAAGCACGACTTCTCTAATCCGATCTGTGGTTATGCCAAACGTAGTGGATAAATAAAGGAAAGAACAGAAAAATCATTTCAGTAATATCAGTCTACAGTAGTCAACTCGACTTCCAGGCACACTGCTGACATTCGCATTACCTACGATTCCAACCGTTCCAGACTCGCTTATGTAGATATCACACCCGCGCATCGTCTGCATCTTCTACCGTACCGCGAAAGCTGAAATGTCATCGTTGATTCCGTCAAGCCGGAAGCTCGGGGGGCATATAGATCGTTGTCTCTCTGTAGTTTTGTTACCGATCCCAGTGGGCCAGTGGTCACACCCTGACGCTGGGACCGGGAGGTCAGTGGATCGATCCCCACCGTGGGACGAATTTGCGCAAAGGCCGGAGAGGGGAATAACCATTAGTATATCCCGTTTCGATAACCCCCATAGTGTAATGAGGGGGCTATACCCTGTCCAAGAGAAATCTTAGGCTCGCTCAAAACTCCTTGAAATAGTAGGGGCAAAATAGCCAGGATAGGATTCACTACTAAGTCACTAGTACTGACATCAATCCACCCAGCGGGTGGTTGGTGAGGGTATAGGTGGCTTATCTCTCTCTGTAGTTTTGTTCTCCGCCAGACGTGGCGCTTCAGGCAGTCTCTATCAGTGTAAAACGATATCATAACATCGTCATCTTTGGTCGTTTTCTCTTTTTGCGTAGTTTTTTTGTTATATCCACTGCCAGGAGTAGAGCTATTTCCGGTCTCAGGTACTTCTAAGTAGCAAACTCTCATCCATCATGCCGTTTTTCTTATATTCAGTACCCTGTGATGACATTATTGAGAATCACGCTGTCAATCCGCTAGCTTGATTGTGAAGTTGGTATCACGATGGAGATCCACGTAGGCAGCATTAGCTAGCACCGGCAGTACAACTGCTACGACAATCCGTGCGACCTTAAGCATGTCTTGACTGGTGAGGTGCTTCAGGCCCGGGGTTGCTGAATGTTCAAGAATGGGGACAGGAGGAAATCCTGGAAACGCATCTGCGAAGTGTGATGCATCGGATCAACGTAAGCATTATGCAGCGTAGGAAACTAACCCTGAACCATGTATTAGGAGGAAAGGTATGAAAGTTAGCGCATTCCCCATTCAGTTTACTGCGTATCGAATCAAGCAATCCAAACCCAGGAAATACATGGCGTGGCAGGAATTTGCTTCTATTTGCCGAACATCATACCAATTGCACCTATTTCGTGAGCGCCATGAGACCACGGTGGTCGTGAACGTCACCGTTAATCTCGTCGACGAGCGCACGAACTGCCCTCGTGACCTCTTCGGGTTTCTCGTGGTGGATGCAGTGGCCGGTGTCTTTAACCACGAGGTGCACGCTGCGCTTGCTAACGGTGTGCGCCAGCTTGGTCTGCGCGTCGAGCCACTTGCGCTCCAGGTCTGCCAGCGTCTGGGGGGTCACACCTGCTTGCATCTTCAAGCTGTCAAACATACCCGCCTTGCCATGTGACAGCACCACGCACGGGAACTCGAACGGCGTCGCGCCAGCCTCGGCGTCCCTGAAGCGTTGCTCCGTCAGCGGGATGGCTTGGTTCTCGCGCAAGGCGCCTTCGCGGTGCGCCGGCGACGGCGAAAAGTACTCGACGTAGGGCAGCGCCGAGGCCGAGTACTTGGCTGCGGACTTGGCGTGCTGCACGACGTTGATGAGGCGAATCAATCCGATGCGCGACAGCCGCAGCACCATCTCGCCGTTGCTGTCCATCTCGGTGAGCGACTTGTGCACCACCTCCGACACGCTCTCCAGCTCGCCGCGCAGGTTCTCTTCATCACCAAAGAAAAAAAGAAACATCTCCATCAGCACAGCGACCCGAGCAAACAACGTCAGCAGTGAAAACTACCAACAGCAGCAGCAAAGCTACCAGCATCGACAGTCAAACTACCAACATGGCAGTCAAACTAGTCAAACTACCAGCGTGGCAGCAGAAACTACCAACGTGGCAGCAAAGCCAACTATCAGCATGAGAGTGAGTACAACTAGCAACTGACCCTGCAGTGCGTCCACGAGCACGAGGCCCTGGCACTTGGGTCCGTGGCCGCTCTCGAGCTCCTCGGCCAGCTGCCGCATGTTGTAGCCCCCGGCCCCGTGCGCCACGAGCACCACGTCACCCGAGACGTTGAGCTGCTCCAGGATCTGGCGGTACTCGGCCGCGATCTGCGCGGACGTGCGCGGCAGCTCGCCGGGCGTGGAGAAGCCGAGTCCGGGGCGGTCCACGCTCACGACCGCGGCGAAGTCGCCCACCTGGGCCGCCACCTTGTCCCAGTCGAAGGACGTCTCGCCCACGCCGCCGTCCAGCAGCACCGTGACGCGCCCGGCGCCGCGGCGCTGCACGTGCACGTCCAGCGGCTGGCCGTCGGGCCGCGCGAGCCGCAGCGTCTGGCCGGGCGGCGCCATGGGGTTGGGCGTCTTGACGCTCTCGATCACGAAGCCGCCGGACACGAGCAGCGCCGTGGTGACCGCCAGGCCGCCGATCATGAGCTTGCCCACCTCCTTGAGCTCCGCCAGCAGCATCTGCTTGGTGGGGCGCACGGGCGCTCGCGGGGCCGCGGAGAAGCGGCGCGCGCCGAGACGTCCCAGCCGCACGAACATGACGCGCGAACTTCTTCGAGTACAAATGTGTAAGCACGAAGGACGTGATTGGGATGATTGGGGTATAATAGTGTACAGCACGTTTGTACTACGTTGTTAGGTGTATTTACATGGATTGGTGTCATGCTTGTCCGGCTACGACGGGTGTGGGGCCTTTACTAGCCCAGGAGGACGCTGTCGAGCACGAGGCCGACGGTGGAGCCCAGCACGAGACCCACGTTGAGGAAGAAGCTGGTAATGGGCCCGATGATGTGCTGCTCGTCGGGCGCCACGCTCTCGCTCACGAAGATGATGGTCAGCGCGCCCAGGTACCCGTTCCCGAAGCCGTGCAGTAAGACACTGAGTATGGACCAAATGTCGCTCTGCAGCCACCACTGCTCGGCGATGCCGACGATGATCGGGACGAAGAGGAATCGCGCCAAGATCGGCATCCAAATGTTGCGTGGGGTGAGGCCGAAGCGGTGGCTGACCACGAAGCGCCCGACGCAGTCGGTGATCGAGAAGAGTGTGAGCAGAATCAGCGACCACCACCCGCTCTCTTGGAGCGACGGGAAGTTGTGTGTCTTGATCTCGGTGACGAGCGGCGGCCAGACAGACATGCTGGCGAGGTAGACGCCCAGGATAAGCAGTTCCAGGTGCCAAACCTTCTTCAAGACCGACCACTTGGTCGGCGGAGGTCCAGACGCACTACTTGACAGACGCTTATCGACAGGAACAAACGAAGTGCGCGTAGGGTCATCTTCGTTGTCTCCGTTCGTGTGGAGGTACTTCTTGGTGATCTTTAGTCCCATGGCCTTGTAGAACGCACCGATGCAGAGCGCGATTGTAAGCGCTCCCGTGTAAAAGTAAATCAGCGACGACGCCAGCAATTGATCCGACGGGAAGACAAGCTTGGTGAGGTCACGATAGACGCTGCCAATGAGCGAGCTCAGTCCAATACCCAGTTGGAACCTTTCCTGAATGCGCTGAGGATAATGTGACACGAGGGCAATGGTGCAGCTATCGATGTAGGCCGTGGCCACCGCAGCGAGCGCTGTACCGCCAAGCACTGCAACTGCGTTGGCGTTCTCTGATGTCAGGAAGAAGTACGACGTGGGCACGAAAGCGAGCACAAGCAGCTGACCAGTGAAGCCACCTACAACTCGCAATGTATACTGGGGTTTGCCGAAGAACATGACCAACAACGTCAGGACTGCCAGGTTCGTGTACATGAAGATGGAAGTGATCGCGAACTCGATGTTATAGTCGGGAAATAGCATCTTCCAATAGTCGACTGGCTGCGTGAGGGCCGAGAATGGGAACAGAAAGCCGATGCCAACCAGCATAAACAGCCATGAGGCAATCATCTCTTCCCGAGCTTCATTAGCAGTGCTCTGATTGTCATCTGTGTCGTGGTTGTTGGGTGGAGTGTCGGGGTGGTAAGCGTACGACGACTGGTAGACTTCTGGTGTCAGAGTCATGGAAGGCGACATGGTTCTTCCAGTTAAAAAGGAGAAATGAGGTCTCAGTATCGGAGCTGCATCGATTGGTGGTTGGCGCCAAACGGTTTAACAACGCTAAGTTGTGTGTTCGAAGTCATATCATTCACGCATAGATCCCGCAGCGTACTTAATGGCGTACCGTGGTAAGCACTGTGGTGCTTACTGCAAAGCACGCACGATGTTGACTTCTACATAGCCAGGAAAACACTGTGGCAATCTGTCCTGTCCGTCATGAACTCAATGGGCGTACGCGCGTGCTCTCGAGACTCGAGTCCAGTGTGCTGTGGTCATTGCGGCGGTCTTGGGTAATTTTGCGCAACGCATGTAGACTTGCCTCCATTGACCAAAGGAGCCAAAATTAACGGGTCATGCTGAGTGAGAACCCCCCTAACCAGTACTTGTGAGCCTCTCAAGTCAGCAAATGCAATACGCAAGAACGAGCACAAGAGCACGCGCTGATAAATATTTTCGTTACTGCCGTGCTGTGTGAGTACAGTATACATGTATTAATACACCAAGCGCTAACTCCTTGTCTGTCCTGCTGCGTTCGTAATCGTCCGAGGTTGCCGAAAGGACCTTCATCGGCACGTGCTGCACATTGTCGCGCTTAAATTCGCGATGGTCCTGTTGTCGTAGTGCTACTATAATAATCGCGTCCACTTTGATAAATGCGCATCTGGAGTCGAGGGTTTTCACAGTTGAAATTAGTTTTAAAGGTGGGATACGGGTATTAATAAGTCCTGTTATTATTTTTAAAAAATAACGTTACACATTCCGGTGCGATTATGTGCACCACACCAGTCCATCTGCGGCCACAAAAGGCCACACCACCCGAATCGACCCGAAATGCTGCAGCGGCGCGTCCTGCTGGCGGCCTCCGCGTCGCTCCGCCGCCGCGCGGCCGCATCCGCTGCGCTGCGCGGAGTCTTCTGCGACGTGACCGTGCGCTGGAGCTCGTCCAGCTCGAGCGATCCGCCCACGCGCACCGTGCAGGTGCTGCACAACAAGCCGCAGAGCAGCTACCTGCAGGTGGAGCAGGACATCGCCGTGATGCAGCGCGAGATCCGCGACGCCTACAAGTGCGTGCCATTGCGTGCTGAATCTGTGGCGACAGAGCTGCCGTTGCAGCGTTGCACCGCTGCCAACCGACGTCTCTAACGCGAGTTATGCACTGCTGAAATTCCAGCTCTGGGGACTACCAGGCCGCGCTGGACGCCGGACTGCAGTGCCGAGACCTGGTCAAGTCCCACTTCGGGGAGAACCACCCCGTGTACGCCAGCACGGTGACCAACATCGCGCTCATGTACAAGAACCTGGGCCAGGTGGAGGAGGCCGTGGAGGCCTACGAGTTCGCCCTGCAGACCTACAAGGCCAGTGTGGGCGAACAGCACGCGTCCTTCGCCACGACGCTCTACAACCTGGGGCTGGTCTATCGCACGCTGGCCATCTCCAACGCCGGCATGGAGCGAGTGAGTGCACTGCACCGTGCGCTGGATTGCTTCGACGAGTCGCTCAAGATCCGCCGTAACATCCTCGAGCCGGGCCACCCCGACATCGCGCTCAGCATGAGCAACATGGGTGTCATCCACTGGCAAAACAAGCAGTCGGAGAAGGCGTTCGAGGCGCTGAGCGAGGCAGTGGAGCTGCTGGAGAAGAAGGTGGGGCCTTTGAGCTCGCTGACGGCGCTGGCGAAGAACAATCTGGCGTACGCGAAGAAGGAGGCGCGCGAGTACGACGAGGCTATCAAGCTGTACGAAGAGGTGCTGAGTGTGCGGAAGCAGGTGCTAGGCTCGTCACACAACGAAGCTATCATGGCACGTCACAACCTTGCGGAGGCCTATCGCTCGAGCGGAAACGAGGACAAGGCGATAGAGATTCAGAACGAGATTCTAGAGCTGTTCGACGCTGAGTTGGGACCGGAGGACACGAAGTAGAGGTTGCACGTTCAGATGAAAAACGAGCTGATGTCGTCCTGTATTCGAGCGTCATCGTCAGTTTTGACAGCAAAATGTGTGGATTTATTAGATTCTGTGGTTTCAATAACTTGCTACAACGAGTTTATCTCCGGCGCTCTATTTGAATATGACTTAACCAACCTTATTGGGGTTAGCATGGGGCGCCTTGAGCAATGCGGGGGCATGCGGGGGCACAAGCAAACGGCGAAGGTCTTCCGACGTTGCCTGGGTAGTGTCGCCGTGGGTTTCCCATACCCGGGATGCGATAAGCAGGCTTGAGATTGCGCCACCGCTGCCTGGGTTGGACGACAGCACCGACAAGAACCGTGCGGCATACTGTTTAGTCGTGGTGCTCTCGCCCATCTTAGACTTTGGAACGAGTGTAGAAAGCAGATTGAGCAGCGCTGCTGCAAGCTGCGAACTCACTGCAGCCTTGGCGAACTCGGTTGCAGCCTGCGTGTGTCGCTTGAGTGGGATCATGTGCAAACACAGCAAAAGCTGCATTTCCGTCGAGTCTCCTAGCCATACGTGCGGCAGCAGATTTGACAAGCTGGCTGGGTTCATTCCCTTCACAAGGATATCGATGCAAGCAGGAATGAGGCACAAATTGCCCAGCAACTGCAGCGTCACACGAGCCAACTGACCCTCGGTCGAAGCCTCAGTTCGAGCAAGGTTCTTGTATACAACCTGGAAGGCGCTCTTAATAAAAGGAGGAACCACCGTGGCCAGTGGGTCAACGCACTTGCCACTGAACGACAACATTTGCACGCATTCCATGCAACGAAGCTGAAGCAGCGGTGCGTTAGCAAACGAGAACCCCTGCGGCTGTGTTTCGTGGTCCAACACGAACAACAGTGTCAGCAGCCCATCGGCTTGCACAACCTGCACGTCCATATCAGCAGTGTACTGGAGTAAATGTCTGATAGCAGTAGCCACCGGAAGCAAGCGTTGAAGTAGTACACTTTCCAGAGCTTGAGGCTGCGCCCGCACACCCGATATGTCGTATGACAGCGCTGCCAATAAACCGTGCATCACATGCCCACTCACGGTGCGGTTCTCCAGCTCCGCTGCTGCTGCAGCAGCAGCTTGGATCTCCTTCTTTGTTGTTGGCTTCGGCTTAAACATGTCGGCACGACTTCCGCCGCCATTCACGGTTCCAGCTATTTGGGCAAGGATGCCATTTTGAGGATTTTCGTTGAAAAAGTTAACGTAAATGCCAGCCACACACAGCTCTTCCTTTTGCGCCGTGTACATGAAGTACGGTGGCAGCTCAAACACCTTGTGTACCTCCTCGTCGCTCTGGTCCATTGTTGTATGGAACTGAATTGCGCGCTGCGCAAGACTGATCAGCTCCTTTCGCATGCGTTCAGTCCACATAACGTGCGGCTCGCGAACTTCGGTTGCCAACACGTCCAGCATCTTGATCGGTCCCGCTCGTCTTAAGATATCTACCAGTGGACGAGTAAAGATCTGCTCAATTGTAGTTTGCATCCTCTTGACATACACAGCAATCGACTCCTCCCTCGCGTGGGCTTCCAGGATTCTCCCCAGCGCTTTCGCGGCCCCGATACTAATGCGCTGCATATCACTATCGCTGTCCTCGTTGTTTGGTTTGTAATGAAATAGCAAAAGCGTCAAATACCACAGGATTCCGTGCTCAGCAAGTTGCAACAAGAGAACTTCTGCCATTTCCCCAGAGCTACCTGCCATTTCGTACACAATTTGGAGGGATAAATCCGTCGCAAGTCGGTCACCTTCTTGCGACAAGAAGCGTGTCAGGCATGGCAATAAGTCGATAGACTGCGCAGCCGCAGACACACGCCCATTAGGTTGGTTCAAAACGTTTACCAGAGCTTCTAACACCCAGTGTGTCATCACATTGGGTGTGCATCCATCCACAGAGCTCAGCGCTTCCTGGTTATGGAAGAGCAACTGAAGTGAATTGCACAGCACGCGAAGTCCCAGCCCAGAACTACATTCGTGAGCGTTCTCGTCAGAGATCCCCACGGCGAGGTTGATCACACGAATGGCACTTCCGAAAGCCTTCACAAAAGTAGTCTTCGTCGCAATTGCGTTGGAGACGTCAAAAAATGTTCTAGTCGATCCGACACGGTTGTCCTTCAGCTCCGCAATACATCGCTCCAGAGCCTCCAAAAAGTAAGAAAAGTTCTGCAAATTCGTTATACTCGGTGAATCGGGGAAACGGCGTAGCAGGAGGGCGGTGGCGTCTAGCAGCTCTACGGCATCGAACACAGAGAGAAGTTTTGTAGACTGATCTTTGCTTGCTTTTGCTCCACGAGCGGTCAGCAATAATTCTGGATGCACCCAACGTCGAATGGAGTCAAGTAGAGCCCGTAGGAAAGCAGATTCATCATTGATAGGCCATCCAGGGAAATTCTTCTCGTCAAGAAGATTATGTAGATAGTACTGGTAGCACTGTAGCGCGTGGACTTCTTTTGGGTACTGGATCAGCGCAATACAAGCCTTGTGTTCTGAGCCCTCATTTTCCGAGATGTAAAACATACCGCTATCGTCAGTATGCAGCTCCATAAACTTTTCGATGTACGTCACCATTTGGTTGCGCATATTAGCATTCCAAACCACTTCGGGGTTGTTTGCATCAGAAAACAGCGCCGCCGCAAACCTTCGTGGTCCATGACGAAGCAGCTGAGCGACCATCGACACCGGCAGCACTCGCACTAACCAACTCCTCAGGCAGATTCGCGTCAACGGATCCGGGGAGAAAACACCCTTCTTGTTTTCTCCCTTTTGCTTATCATCAATAAGATGCGGTACATCGAGGCCTGATTGCCGCAAGTGGATATGAGAGATAAGACGCGCAGCGACGGACATCTCGTCCACATCCTGGGCAAAACGCAGTAAATAGTAAAAAATGCCGGATGCGTGTAGATTAGGGATGATCGCCTCATTGTGACGGACAAGAAGCCGAATCAAGCCAAGGCACTTCTTGAAAACAATGCGATTTGGGCAATCCAAAAGTCCCACCAAGAACCGCAGTGTTTGATCTTCACATAGTCTCCGTTTAATAGCGCTGATAGGGCTAACACCCGAGCCTTCAAAATGAGTGAGCCGTCCGTATTTGGGAAACCGAATGTCCTGATACATGTGCCCTTCTTCCGCCGCAGTGTGGCAATCAATGACACGGCTGAGCACGCTCAAGCAAGTCTGCACAATCATTGACCCGCTCATGGCACCACAATGCTCTGCTACAACTGTCACGCGGCTGGGTTCCTCTTCGTGCACACTGTCATCATCGCGATGGGCGTGTGTTGGCGAGAGGGAACGGCTTGAAGCAATAGAGCTTTCAGCACCTGACTCCTCCAAGGCATCGATTGTTCGTCTTGCCATGTCCTTGTCGTCGTCGTAGTCATCATCATCATCGTACTCGGCCCTATCATCTCCGTACTCGTCATTATCCTCTTCGTTGACGTCTTCGTCCTCGTCTTCGAATGCATCTAGTTCAGCCTGAACGTCGGCTGCAGGTTCAACGATATACTCCTTCTCAGAATCATTGGGACCTTGAAGAACGACCAGCGGTTTGACTTCACGCAGTAAATCCAATACCATCGTCACGTTGTCTCCTTCACGCAGGAAACGAGATACATTTATTGCGCTCGAGAGTACGCGATCAAGGAACAACATGATATTGCCACGGACAACTAAGGGCCATCTGCGATCATCTCCATTTCTGTCTTTCATCATACTGACACGGAGGAAGTGGTTGAGGAACATCAGAGAGCCCAACTCGTTGAAGTGGCGCTCGTACAGCTGAATCATAACCTTGAGCACCAGCAAGCGAATGTCAGACTGATCAATGTCTCCAAGCGAGTCCGAAGAAAGGTACCGGTCTCCACTGTGAAGTTTCTTTACCGAAGAGCTACGGTCCTCAGCAAGTAGACGATAATACAGCAGTGTCATGAACTTTTCTGCTCCCTCAATATCTTCGACCAACACACCACGATCATCTAGAATATTTGCAAGGTAATATGGACCAACCTTTACCTCGCTTTCCAAGCACTCGTAGTCAATACGGAATTCGTTACAATTCCAGGCTACGAACCACCGTGGCATGTTCTTTGAGCTTTTCTTTTTCTTCTTGATCAAGGGTGCATTGCGGAACTCTTCGTGGGGTCCGTCATGATCATCCTGCTTCGGATCGGGGGTATCACTGGGGCGAATAAGACTATTGGACCGAGAAATGAACCCGTTGTCATCAGTGTAATTATCATCACTGTCGTAGTTCTCATCATCAATTCCACCATCACTCTCAACATCATCAGACGTGTCGGGGTTTAATAAGAACGACAGAGGCATAAACCGAGCAAACCGATTGGACGATGAAATTGTCCCCTTCATCATTTCAATTGCCAGTCGACTTTCAGAACCATTCTGCAAGAACTCAAAAAGAAATGGAGCGAAATTTGAATGCTGTGAATCGTGACGAAGGCGGTTGGCTTGATGCGCCTCCCATTCAGACTCGGTGTGATCAGTTGCAAGCGGGTCCGTGTAGAGATACCCTAGATACTTCAGTCGATACAAGTCAAGATCACTCATTTCTGCCTGCAACTTACGTATAAGTTCATCGACCGCATTGGGCCCCCAGACAAGATCCTTAGTCGCATACGTTTTACCTAGACGGTCGAAAAATTCGGGTAATAGAACGGCGTGCTTCACATTCCGCGCCAACCGAGCCCTGGTGTTTATCCCATAGCTGAGTTTGCTTCGTCCACTTTCTGTTGCATTCGTAATATCGCGCCGGCTGCCACTCTTGTGCGCAGTCCCGTTAGCTTTTGCATAAAGCTCAGGGTTCGCTGTAGGAAGATGCCTACCAAACTCGTCATATTCGAGCTGACTTGTCTTTTGGTCATCCAACAACGCGTGAGGGAATATGTTTCGGATCACGTATGACGAGCGCGGGTTCTCATGCGTGAGCAAAGCAACGAGTTGAGATGAAATCCGACGCTGAGCCTTGTCTTGAGTGTAAAGTGCCAAATAAAGTTGCCAAACTAATGCACCGTGCTTCCTCGCAAAGTCTTGAATCAGCTCAACAAGCTCCGTAGGCTGCTCCAGTATATGCACCTTTACCAGAATTGAGGAACACTTCGTAACTGAGAAGCTCAGCGATCGGTTGAACAAGAACAAAGCATGGTGACGAGAAAAGTCATCTACTCGCATTGCTCGAAGTAAATCCCTTGCCACCCGCTCCGGTGTTGCCTTTTTACCACTTGAGAGGCAAACCTCCAGGGTTTGCAGAACCATCGAAAGAACAAGATAATCCAATCCCAACTGAGAATATGCTAGCGCATTAGCCATACTGCGTTCGGTATTGGACATTGCAGCCACGGAAAGAGACCCGTAGCCTGATCCAGTCTTCTGTAGAGAAGTAGAGTGGAGTGGCATACGACCCACCCGATTAGTCCTTGAGAGGTCAAATGCACGAGAAACATATATCCTGCTGTGATACTTCGTGAATATCGCGCGACGGTTGGCAGTCTCGGATTTTAAGCTACGGGTATCAGAGTAGTTTACGACCATATACTTGATCACACAAGCGGCCGCAAAACTCACCTCCTCCATTGGAGAATGAAGTAATTCCATAATCACTTCGATGCTGTTCTTGTACTGCGAGCTGGGAATTTCCTCAAAGACTCCACGAGTGCAAAGCAAACGTTGTATTGCCAGCAAGAGCTCCACTTGAAATTCTGTCGTCGGAATCGGAGCATCAGTATTGGATGGGCTGTTAAGCTGAGCCACCGAATACTCTTTGAAGTTCTCAAGAAGCCTCATTAGGCTTGCAAACGCTCGTCGGTCACGTTGACGCAAACCTCCTAGTGGAATGTTGCGGTTAAACTGAACCAGTTGGTGATAGATAAGCGACATACTCTCACTCGTCACAAGGTTTGGAATAAAATTCAAATTCACCAGCTTTCGCAGCAAGATATCCTCCCATTCAGGATGAACTTCAGTACCCCACGTTCCCTCCTTGCATGCAATTTTAGTCTCCTCCGTTGACCAAGGCACGTGCAACTTGTTCATACGGCACATTTCAATCATGTTACTCAAGAACAAACTTCGAGCCTCCTTTGGACTGAGTATCGTCGTGGCCCCAGCAACCTTGAGCCAATCAGGAACATTAATATCCCCAGCAATGTCTCCAATGATCTGACGAAGCTCGTTCTCATGCTGTGACGACGCACGTATCAATCCAAGGCTCACGTCCATACCACGATTACTCACCGTAGAGCTCAGACAGATATACCTACGCGTAAGACCGTGCTTCAGTTCCAGCGCAAATTTACCACTCAGGCCCTCAGAAACGTCGCTATCGGGATCATCTTGCGATGACGAGACTGAAGGGTAAATTACCACGTTGAAAATATCGTTCAACGAGTGGCTGGCCAACGTCTTGCGTGTTACCGGGTCTCGTTCAATAATGGCTAAAGCCGTTAAGCCCAGCAGACGCAGCTGCAACTTGTCAGACTTGTTCTTGCTGATTTTAAGCACGGGGATCTCAAAGGTGACAGGCTGTGGAATGTCCCGCGTTGAAGTAAGTGCGTCAAACTCGCACGAATCCGACACTTCCTCCACAAAAAGCGAGACACTGAGCCACGAACGCAAGTTGTTCGCAATCGCCTGGATGAACGGTTCGCGGCTGTCGCACCAGTAGCGATGCACTCGGTTATTCTCAAAGTAGAGCACCAGTTCATTGGAGTTGGTGTTCACGCGCTGGATCTTGACGATATCAATCAGCAGGATGGAGGACAGCGTCGTGCGTGTCTGCGGGTCCAGTCGATCCAAGCTCGCCGCGCGCACCGCCAGCAGCACGTCCACCTTGACCGGGTGGATGGCGATGCTGCGCGTCGTGCTGAGCTTGGTCATGGTGAACGTCTTCCCGCAGAGCTGGAAGAGGCTGTCAAAGTACATGCCGCTGCCCAGCAGGTTGGCGTTGCTGGGGCCCGAGTCTCTGGGTCCCCCCGAGCCCGTGGCCCAGCTGTTGTCGGCGGGGGCGACGCTCGCCCCCACGGCGCTGGGCGCGTCGGCCGTGGCGGCATCGATCTCATCCTTGCGGAAGGACGACGCGCGCTCGCGCAGCTGGTAGTAGGCGGACAGCAGCTGCTGGCGGCAGCGGCACGTGTACGTCTCCTTGAGGTTCTTGCCGATGAAGATGGTGAAGGCGCGGTCGGCGTTGTGGCCGCCGCTGTCCGAGGCGACGGTGATCTCCTTGATGTTGTCGAAGGCGTAGCGCTCCTTGACCTCGTCCGAGTACGGGTCCACGACGGTCAGGTGGCTGCTGCTGAGCACCAGCAGCCGCTTGGCGGAGCGCAGGAAGCCCACGCGCGTCACGAAGAAGCGCGCGGCGTAGATCACGCCGGCGTAGCGGTTGGCGGGCGCCTCCAGACTCTCGGCGTCGTCCTCGTCCTCCTCCTCGTCCTCGTTCTCGACGCTGTACACGGAGCTGGCGCGCGGCTCCAGCTCGTAGCCCGTGGTCTCGGGCCCGCGCGGCACGAAGCGCGCGTCCAGTGGCGTCAGCTCGCGCCCGAGCACGCGCTCGTCCAGCCGCTGCTTGAGCTGCCGCAGCTCCGCGTCGCTCTCGTCGCGGCGGGGCAGCGCCATGGCGCGGGGGCGGCGCTTGAAGGGGAATGCGCACTCGGGGGCGTCTGATTTTCCGCGCGCGGGCGGTAATAGGACTGCCGCGCGATGTAAATGCGGGTGCAGGGAGGCTCCGACGGGCGCGTTGTATGTGCAGCAGGCGCGTAAAAGGCTGGATCGCGCGCCGTATTTCTCCGCGGTGGATAGGGCGAGGTATAAATAGCCAATCGAGCGGCGAGAGTGCCGATCTTTCACGGGATTGGTGCAAATGGCGCCGGGCATTTTTTACGTAACAAGTGTCTTTTTACACCGTAAGAAGTCGGCCAGGCGGCGCCAACCGTTGGCCGGCCGCCTTGATGCTGGACGGACTCATTCCTGCTTTACCTCGACCGGAGCTCATTCTTCTGTGTGTGGTTGCCCCTCGATTGCGAAGCCTGTGACGATCTTGCACCAAACGGACCAATTCATGTCGATTGCAACTTTTCGGGTACCAGCTGAGGCTTCGTTGCAAATTTGCATATCGTTTGCTGCGCCCCGCTTGCCCTGCGCGTGGGCTGTTGGAGCGTGGCTGAATGTGGTGATAGATTTTGCGGCGGCAGTCAGCTGCGGATGTGTGCTCTCTGCTGATGCTTTTCAAACAAGCGTATGTCTGACTTGAATGAGGACAACCTTTTCTACTGAAGAAAACACCACCCCGCGCTGCCGTCGCAGTACATGTAGCAGTAGTCGTAGTAAAAAGTAGCAATCCGCGGCAACAGCTGCAGCTCGAGATCGAGTGATGATCGTTTTATCTGGTTATCGGACCTCGCACTCGTGCGGGCTGACGAAACACAAACGTTTAAGACTACGATGATCTGACGAATCCTCACAGAAATAGCTCCACGCCGAACACCAGGACTCCTGGTGCAAAGCTCCTGTATACCGGTAAATACCTCTAAAAGCAGTACTCCAATACGTACCGGTAAATACCGGGAATTCTCTCCAACACATACCGGTAAATACCGCGGAGACAGTGTAGCCATATCGCTGTTCGGCGCGTCTGGTCACTTTCAGATTTGGATCGTTGGCGATGGGGCTGCGCGTGGGCGTGGACGACGCTGACGTGGCGTGCGTGGCGCTGTACACGCCGCTGCCGTGGGCCCTGCGGCTGGACCTGCTGCCCTTCCTCTTCCTCTACGCCACGGCCGCCTACCTCTACGCGGCGCGGCCCGCGGGCGACGCGGTTCCCTGGCTGCTTGGCGCGCTGAGCGCGCTGTGCCACGCGCTGGCGCTGCTGGGCGCCGAGTGGAGCGTGGACGTGCGCTGCTGGATGAGCTGCACGCAGCTGGCGGCCGTGCGGGGCCACGAGCACCTCGCGATGCTGGCCAAGGTGGAGCCGGCGCTCGCCGTGCTGCCCAAGCAGCTCTGCGAGTGCCACCTGGCGCCCCGCCGACCCGAGGACAAGACGCAGCTCAAGCGCTCGCAGGCGCCGACGCTCTGGTTCTCGTACCAGAACCTCAAGTTCTGTCTCTATGACGACGTGGAGACCATCGACAAAGGGGACGTGGCGTTCCGCCGACTCGACTTCCCGTGCTCGGGCTCGCTGCTCTCGTACCTGCAGAGCGAGGGCATCGCGACCAACGACCAGTTGGTGCAGGCCAGAGGCAAGTGGGGCAGGAACGACTTCGAGCTGCCCATGCCCAAGTTCGCGGAACTGCTCAAGGAGCAGCTGGTGGCCCCGTTCTTCGTCTTCCAATTCTTCTGCATGCTACTCTGGTGTCTGGACGAGTACGTATACTACTCGCTGCTCACGCTCCTCATGCTCGTGATCTTTGAGTGCACGGTGGTGAAGCAGCGTCAGCAAAATATGGACACCCTGCTGCATATGCGACGCCCGCCGCAGCCGTGCCTGGTCTTTCGACTCGGTCGCTGGATCCAGGTGTCCAGTGACGACTTGGTGCCAGGAGATGTCTGCTCTGTCGGCTACAATGAACGCGATACAGTGGTGCCATGTGACTTGCTTCTGCTCCGAGGAAACTGTGTAGTGAACGAGTCGATGCTCTCGGGAGAGTCTGTTCCATTGCGGAAGGAGGCAATCGGTGCGTCGATTGTGAACGACAAGGAAAAGATGGAGAACCTCGAGATTGACGATGGTTCTAGCATGAAGCACAAACGGCACGTTTTGTTCGGAGGCACCAAGGTTGTTCAACACACAGTTCCTTCTCTAAAAGATTCGCTTCGAGTAACTACATCCCCTGATGGCGGTTGCATCGGATTCGTGCTTCGAACGGGTTTTGGTACCACTCAGGGAAGTTTGATGCGAACTATTTTGTATTCGTCGCAGCGCGTGACGGCAAATAACTCGGAGGCAATGTGGTTCATCGTTCTCCTCCTCAACTTTGCTGTTGCTGCTGCTGCATATGTGCTCGCGCAAGGGATCAATGATCCGACCCGAAATCAGTTCAAACTGTTCCTTCACTGTATCATGATAATCACATCAGTTGTGCCACCGGAGCTCCCAATGGAGTTGTCGTTGGCAGTCACAAACTCGCTAATTGCATTGACACGAAGCAACATCTACTGCACCGAGCCGTTTCGAATCCCTTTTGCCGGCCGTATCGATGTTTGCTGCTTCGACAAAACTGGCACGCTAACCAGTGATGAACTCAAACTTCATGGGGTAGCGGGCCTGGAAACTCATGTCGAGCCCGACAAATACAGAGGCAAACATCGAGGTGAGTTGGACATAATTGCACCTGAACAGCTTCCTCTTGATACGGAGCTGGTGCTTGCGGGTTGCCAGTCGTTGGTGCTTCTTAATGGCCAGGTTGCTGGAGATCCGCTTGAGATGACTGCTGTTCGAAGTATTCAATGGTGCCTTACAAACAATGCAGATGGACAAGAGGATTTTCCGAGTGTTCAACCATCCTTTTTCTCAGACCGCCGGGGCGAAATTCAATCAGTTGAAATTTTGCACACCTTTACATTTTCGTCCGAGCTCAAGCGCATGACGACGGTAGTGTGTGTGCGAAAGGCCGATAACGACGAGCAAGATGAACAGCGAGTGCTTACAAAGGGTGCGCCCGAAGTACTTGAATCGATTTTGAGTAAGAAACCTACGTATTACAGGCGGGTATATCGCCACTATGCATCCAAAGGATGCCGTGTCTTAGCGCTAGGCTTCCGCGTGCTATCCGCGGAAAGTTCCCCGGACGAGCTACGCCGTAAACCCCGTCACGAGTTGGAGACTGGTCTTACGTTTGCAGGCTTTCTGGTCTTGGACTGCCCCTTAAAGGACGATACTAAGCGAACGATCCGGGAGCTGATGATCTCCAAGCACAAAGTTACGATGGTCACAGGGGATAACCCTCTCACAGCATGTGATGTAGCTCGGCAAGTTGGCATCAATGCTGGATTTTCCAAACAGCCACTAGTGTTGACGCCCAATACTGAAACAGGGGCTGTGGAGTGGAAATCCATCGACGACGGCTCCCCTGATGACAAAGAGAATACTATTCCTTTCAATGTGGATGAAGTGGCAAAGATGCAAGTTCAGTATGATCTATGCGTGACTGGCGATGCCATGAACATACTGCTCAAACAGCAAGAGAACGAAGGCACAGATACTACAGCTGCACTGGAAGGGTTTCTTGCTGTTCTTCAAAAGCTATGTCTATGCACAACCGTGTTTGCTCGGACATCACCTCAGCAAAAGGAGCATCTCATCATGGCACTGAATCGGTGCGGTAAGACTACAGCAATGTGTGGAGATGGAACTAACGATGTCGGTGCCTTAAAGCAGGCCGACATCGGTATTTCAATTGTGAACTCGTCCAGCACTGAACATCCTCCTCATGTAGTTGCGGGGGGTGCCGGTAGTGCTACAGATCAAAGTGGCCTTCGCCATCGTCGACAACCTGGTCGCCGAGACCATTCCGTGCAAGAGTTGCAACAGTCATTGTATGGAAATGACGATTCTCAGGTTGTGCGTTTGGGAGACGCTTCCATTGCATCACCATTCACTTCTAAAAGTTCTAGCATTCGAGTGATCAAGAAATTGGTCCGCCAGGGGCGATGTACACTAGTGACTACTATCCAGATGTACAAGATTCTTGGGATTAATTGCCTTATCACGGCGTACTACTTGAGCTCGCTTTTTGTTCACGGTGTGAAGAATGGTGACCAACAGCTCACCATATCGGGGGTGAGTGTTTACTTAACATGTGCACGGTTGAAGTCTAGCTAGTAGTACTGACTTTTTATTGCTTGCAGCTGTCGATTGCGATGTTCTTTTTGTTTTTATCGCGAGCGAAACCAGCCCGCAAACTCTCTCACCAACGTCCACCATCTGGGGTATTTTGCTTATCAGTAATGGTGTCGATATTTGGCCAATTTGTCATCCATCTAGCGTTTTTGGCGGCTGCCTTACATGTCGCCCAGCCTTTTATCGAGCCTGGGGATCCAGCGATGCACCCAGATGGAAACTTTACCCCAAACGTAGTCAACAGTATCATGTTTCTCATGTCGTCAGTCATGCAAGTGAACACGTTTGTGGCCAACTATCGGGGGCAGCCTTTTATGGAGGGTTTTTGGGAGAACAAGATGCTCTATCGCAGCGCCCTTTTCAACTATGCTGTGTTGGGAGTGGTCATTGCAGAGATTTTCACACCTATAAACGCGATGCTGGAGCTAGTGGCAATGCCAAACCAAGAGGTACGAGTTTGTTTTTGAAGCGATCAGTGAATATTATGGCAGTACTAATCGACGCTGTGTCGTTGGTGACTTGTGTTTCTAGACCCAACTCATCGTCGCAGCTCTAATGGTAGGCGACACGATCGTCACGCTGGCATTCGAACATGCTGTCCAGATGATCGTTTTCGTGTCGACATAACTATTCTTACCTCACGTTTAAACAGAAATGAATACTTCTAAGGACAGCGTCGTGCAAATCTTGCTGGTGCAGATTGCTCGACGTCGCAGACACAACAAACAAGCATGCAAACGTCTGCACAACGCTTTAAGTCATCTTCTGATAGAAACCCATCAAAACCATTGACTCGCATTTTAAGCTTTTTACTTTCTAGATATTGCCTACCACGACTGCCTTCATTTTCCTTGGTTCACAAGAGAATAAGAGAGTATCGTACAGGTGCGAGTAGGATACCGTTGTAATACCTTCTATCTCAACAGTGGCCACGTAATTGAGGGTTTAAATTGATTATAGCGCTCAGCCTTAGGCGTAAAACCTCGACGAGATAGCAGATATGGGTTGTTCAGTGCCTAGCATAGCACGACGCTCGCCGCGTGAAGTTCCAGGCGGTTGTACAAGCCATGCTCACTGCGAGCAGCACGGAAGAAGTGAAAATATGAGGCCAGGCCTTGGTGAGAGCTGTGAGCACCTTCCTAAACCCTCTTTAAACCGTTTGATCATCGCGCCGCTTGGGCTCATTTCCGGCCCAATCAAAAATTGTTTAACCCTTTCGCGGTCAAAGGGCGCAGAATGCGCTCTTTGGCTAGTTTTTTAGAAGTGGGTGTAAAAACACGGGGCATTCTGCGCCGTTTCACGTTTTTACCTGTCTTGTTTTGTTTCCGATAATCACACCATTTCATAATTCACTCATCATCTATCCATGTACGAATTGTCCTTGAAATTATGGTTGCTCAACCACATTAACACGCTCTATGCATATCGATCAGCGCAGGAAAACAAATGGTCGACGTGTTTTACCAATTGCACAGTTAAACAAAGTAATTCTCATCAAGTAGAATCTCTATACCGTGCAGGAATGAGATCAAAATTTTCAGTTGCTCAAGACAAAAGGCTTGTGCAGCTCGTCTCTGTATATGAACGGCGTGGTGTGCGTATATCTTGGTCCGATGTGCATCGCAGGATGAAGTGTGCGAAGCACTCCTGTCTTGCCCTTGGTAGTGCTTGACCTTGAGTCTGGATCTAGCTGTGTGCTAGGAGGCAAATTGAAGACTGAATTGAATGCAATAGGCAAACTACGGCTTCCTGCTCTGCTCTACCCACTGCTGCATAGTGCTTGGTTGAAACCTACACAGCAACGGACGCACCCATGCGATCGAGGACGGGCGCTCCTTGCTCTGTATTTCTCTAGCGCCAGCAACGGACTTAAGATCTCCGTTACACTCCCTCCCTTAGAAGTGCCGTTGCTCGTGTGGCTGGAAGCGTGTCAATGTATTGTCGAATAAGCTCAATGACCTGCGTCAAATTGCTTAGCGGTTCCCACGACGAACCGAGCGAAGTGTCGAGCCACTTCACCTTGAAGTGACGAACACCTTTCCGCCGACGGTGACCGATAATTGAGTGTATGAGGTGACCTTCAGTACCGTCCGCCGTCAAAACAGGTTGAAGACGAGTGATCCGCGCAGGATTATCGTCGTGTTGATATTGTCGAAGCCACGACACATGGTACTCCGGGTGGAGACGTAGACCAGGGGGTAGCGCGTTTGTACGTATCAGGCCCGGTTAACTCCATGATCTTGTAGGGGCCTATAAAGCGTGGAGCGAACTTTCGCTTGCCATCGGTGCCCAAGTGAGCCAAATCGAGATCCTTGGTGTTCAGTAGCACCGAGTCACCGACAACAAATGCAACGTGTGGCCGATTGCGGTCGTAGGATGAATGCCAGCGGTCTTGATCCGCGGCCATTGCGTCCTGGGCCTCCACCAATATTGCCTGTTGGTGCGTGACGAACTTGGAAGCGCGAGATTGCCTTGAGCTGGGGACAACACAATCCGCCACCGATCGTGGCTGGTATTCCAGGTCAGCCACGAATGGCGATATACCAGTCGTGCTATGCACTCGAGCATTGTAGGCGAACTCGGCTAGCGGTAGAAGCGAGTCCCAATCATCGTGGTGGGGGGAGATGACATGCCGCAGGTATGCGTTCACAAACTTGATAGTCACTTCAGATTGGCCGTCTGTAGACGGACGAAATGCAGTTCTCAATCTAAATCGAGTCCCTTGCAATTTCATGATCCGCTGCCAAATGTTTGAGGTGAACTTTGTGTCGCGATCTGAAACAATGGTTTGTGGCAATCCATGCAGACGCTGAAAGAAATCGCAAAACAAACGCGCCGTATCTGCAGCTGTCGCATCGGTACGAGTAGCCACAAAATGCCCACGTTTCGGAAGTCGATCGACGATGACCATCACTGCATCGTGCCCTGAGGCTGTTTATGTGAGCTGAGTCATGAAGTCCATACTGATATCAGCCCAGCATCGATCTGGTATTTCGAGAGGGGGAAGGAGCCTAGCGGGTTTACCACGGACATATTTGTTCCGCTGGCAGGGCTCACACGACGCCACATAACGCTGTACAGTAGACGCCATACCCCGCCAGAAATTCTTCTCCAGTAGCAACAGAAGAGTTTTGGCCTGACCTGGTTGTTCTTCGGAGAGCGATATGGAGTCCTTGGGCCACTTGTTCTTGACAACTTCAGTAAGTAAAGTGACATGGTCTGCAAACCAGCGCGAAATCGACTCACGTAGACGCACGTCCCTATGAACGACTGCTTTTCTCTCTTTGTCCGAGGTGGTGGCCAATCTCGAATGGCCGACGCCTTGGCAGGATCAATCCGCACGCCGTCGGCTCCGACGGTATCACCGAGAAAGGGAATTTCGTGCGCGCAGAACACACACTTTTTCTATCTTCACGTATAGTTGCTGCTCCGCGCAGCGTGTCAGCACCTTCCTTAGCGCAGCTAAATGCTCGTCCAGGGAGTCCGTCAGTGTGAAGACGAATAAATCGTCAAAATAAGTCTGGCAGAAATCGTTGCAGTCTTTGAATATTGATGGGACGAGTCGATTGAAGCAAGACGGGCTACTTGAGATGCCCATCGGCGTCACCAAATATTCGTAAAGCCCGTCTGGTGTTGAGAATGTCGTATAGGGAATTGAGTCTCCCTGCAACTTGACCTGGAAGAAGCCCAACGTAAATTTAAGGCGGAGAACAGCTTGCCTCGCGTCATAGCACATAGAATCTCGTCCTTACGTGGGATTGGGTTGGCTGGCACTCGGACCTTCGCATTTAGGCCTCTGAAATCGTGCACAATTCTCCATTCCCCATTGGCTTTCCGAACACAAAATGTTGGTGCACAATAAGGAGAAGATGATGGCCGTAAGAGCTTGGCCTTCAGCATCTCACGAGTCCACTGCAGGATAGCTTCACGCTGCTCCTTCGAAAAGGGGAATTGTTTCCTATGGACTGGCGTTGAGTCGGAAACCTCAATACTCGCGTCCATTTTCTGACGAGTTGGAGGTACCGACGGCAGTTCAGATCGAAAGACAACGTCACGAAATTCCAACAGGAGGGGGTAGACCACCGTAACCTCCAATGCTTTCCATGCAGCTGCAGCCTTCTCAGACATTCCGGACGCATCCGAAAATTGATCAGAAATCAGAATTCATTGTCTGCTACCCGGAGAAGCTTGAATAGATCACGAGGTCGTACCAATCTGGTAGTACCCCCATCGGAGTGATACCTATGTATAAAATAATCTCGCAGACGTGCCTCAGCACGCTGCCTCGGAGAAAGTCGCGGGTGACTGCACCGTCGCCCGCCTACACGCACCGCTGGCTGGACGTCTGGCCTAGGCCGCACGGTCTTGGCTGTCCAGTCGATGATAGGGTTAATATCTTCAAGCCACGGCATGCCCAGCATGACTTCGCATGACTCCGAGATCTCTATCACGAAAGCTCCGGTGGTGTAAATAGAATAATCAGGTAAAATAATAGAGAGAGATGTCACTCGCCGAGGAATGACAGCTTGTTTTCCGACATCAAGGCGGATTGTCAGCGGTCGGGCATGGGCAAAAACCTTCAACCCGACGCGCGCGGCGAACTGCGGGCACACTGCATTGAAGGATGCACCGCTGTCAATAAAGGCAGACATTGGCTGGTTCTCAACCAAGCCGGACCGCTGGAGGTGACCATGAGGGGAGGAGTTCTGGAGCATCAACAATGCGTCGGCATTCTCGTAGTCGACAGAAGGTTGATCGCCAGTTGCTTGACGCGGGACTGCTGCATGGTCGACGGCAGCCGCGTCCTCCTCGGTGGGGCGCCAGCCCACCGAGCATCCTAGTTTTTTGGCGCACCAGTTAGGACACCCGGATGCCTTGTGCCCCTTAACTCCGCAGTTGAAAGCAAGTTGGCTCAGCAGTATTATCGGTATCGGCTTTGTCGAGGGTTGCGTATTTGAGCCTCCAGCCTCATTGCCCTTCCGTTTACCTTGCTGGAAACGATTTTGCTTGAGGGCGTTTGTCGCTGAGGCTGACTTAGGTTATGGGGTTTCTCGAAAGTCCTCAAAGCGTTGAGCATGATCGATCGTATTCTTCAACGTGCGAGGGCAATTCTGCGAGACGTACGAGTTCGTGTCCGCACGCATGTGCTGCTGGTAGAACCAGCGTTTCACTATCTCGGGCATGCTGATGTCCGACATGGAGAGCAGCTGTGTAAACTTGGTGGTGTACTCCTGTTGCGTGGTTGGGACGCGCAGATCATGCGTTTTTGTCAGTATCTTGAACTCGTAATCATTGTCGCGATAACGCGACCGGATCTGCTGTTTGAGAAGCGGCCAGGTACGAGGACTGCTGCCCATCGCATGCTTGAACTCGCGATACCAAGCCATGACGTCAACGCCCAGAAACGGGACAAACATGTCTACAAAGCGTGAGTCGTTTCTGCTCATCTCGACCGTATAGGCCGCAAAGTGCTCTTCGATGTGGAACAGCCACAGTTCCAGGTCATCCTCGGCACGATCGTGAAACTTAGGCGGGTCAGCCTTCTGCTTCTGGCGATTGGCCCGCGCTTGCATTTCGTACATCTCTTACTGAAACCTAGCCTGCTGCACCATGAAGGCGTGCATCTGCTGCTGGCTGGTGGCTATTGCCTGCTGCTGTAGCGAGAACATGTTCACCAGACTGGCCAGCATCTGGGCTGCATCGGTTGCAGGAGGCACCGCTGGCGGTGGGACGTAAGCTCCCTGCCCTGACGATGTTGCTGCTGGGGCGGACCCGGGGCGGACCGGTGGTAATGGTCCAGCCGGGTGTGCTGGCGTAGTGGGACCCACGTTTGCGCCTGCCGAAGGTGGTGGCACCTTGGCGTACTGCTTCTCCTCCACCATAGCTTCAAATTCAGCTTAGCCCTCTGCTCCCGGAACTTGCGACGCGTCCGTGGAGTCCATACGGGGGGCTTGATATGGCCACAGGTTAAGTGATTCGGCCTCTTTCTGCCGAGCGATCTTTCTGGAGCTCCTGAGCGGACGGACGAATCGATCCGTACTTAGTCGAGTAGATACAGTGTTGCCTCGAAGGTTGTTGCAAAGCCTTCGCTCTAGTTTCGAAATTGTCTTGCCCTTGCTAGTGCTTGACCTTGAGTCTAGATCTAGCTGTGTGCTAGGAGGCAAATTGAAGACTGAATTGAATGCAATAGGCAAACTACGGCTTCCTGCTCTGCTCTACCCACTGCTGCATAGTGCTTGGTTGAAACCTACACAGCAACGGACGCACCCATGCGATCGAGGACGGGCGCTCCTTGCTCTGTATTTCTCTAGCGCCAGCAACGGACTTAAGATCTCCGTTACAACTCCGCTGTAGCCATCCGTATCCGCCTTCATTCACTGAAGAAAACCTATGGTAGTGTTCTAGCCGATTTTCACCACTGTTTTTTGTCACGGCACAAGGCGCAGCAAACGGCGAGACTCAACGTGTTGGCCGGGGCGCAGTTGGTGCTGCTGCTGCCGGTGGTGATGACGCAGGTGGTGGTGGTGCTGGTGCTCGTGGCCGGTTAGCACTGGTGCTACCGCTGGTTGCTGTGCTCCAGCAAACACCATGACACTAACCCCAGCGAGCGGAGGGACTCGACGTGACGGAGGTGCAGTTGGCAATGGCGCAGGTGGTGGTGCTGCAGTTGTTGTTGGTGGTGGTGCAGGAGGCGCAGATGCTGCCACTGGTTGCTGTGCTCTGGCGAGCGCCACAGCACAAGGTGCAGAAAGCGGTGGCACTGAAAGAGGCGGAGTCATACATATCACTGCTGTTAAAGCAATGCTGGCAGTGGAAAATGTGTAGGCATCCGTGATAAAAGATGATATTCGCCAGGAATCTGGAAAGCGCCATCTAAACGCTGGTGAACTTCTTCCGGCTGGGGTGGCAGCACTGATTAACGCTGTAGCGGATATTGGAGCGCGCGATACTTTTTTTGACGTTTGTCGTGGCCTTGGTAACGTGGTTGCTCAGGTTGCGTTGCAGACCTCAGCTTCTAAGTGTTATGGTATTGAAGTGCGTGACGACGTGCTTTTTGGTGGGCTACAGCTGTCGGAGAAAGACTCGTTGATACAAAACTATGCCGACAAGATACATTTACTCCGTGGAGGCGCTGGTACCATACTTCTTGTGTAGCAGGGCAACACATTCGGGCAACCTCCACATTAGTGCAACACGCACTAATGGATACATTTAGGTGGACCACATGCAGTGTGGCCACCATTCATAGTAGGAAGCACTAATATTGGCAGAAAGCGACAGATATCTGCCAATAAGGAGCATGCATTAGGACAGAGATTCTGCCAACCACTCGCTGGCAGATCCTCTCTTTATAGATATCAGTTTTAGGAGGCAGGGCCAAAATTAACATTCAAATTCAGTTCTCATTTCTACCAAAAAGGGTTATTAATACTTCTTTATTTAGGTTAACTATACTTACAGGTTAAGTATACCTAATCTAATATAAATAAACCTACGCTTCCTCCTACACGTCGCGCACGCGTGTAAGCTAAAGTAGTGAGCTAAGTAAGCCCACTACATCTTGCGTTCGACAGACCGTTCAGTCAAGCAACTATCCTCTTAGCGCACCATCGCCTTTTTAGAGGCGCTGCCAAGGTCCAGATTGAAGAACAGCTGGGGCTCCATGAGCACGCGCGGGTGGCCATATTTGGGGAGAAAATTTGTCCACGGCATCAATCATCTTGTTGATCTGTGTTTTGCGCACGATAGCTGCTGTGGAAAGTGGTAACTGTCCCAGTCAGCTGGACCTCTAAATCTAAGTTGTGGATCTACAAACGTAATTTTACTTGATATTTTGGTCTGGCTAAGTGACACATGACTAGAATTAGTTATGGTAATTGTAATTTGTCTAATTGCATAAGTTACGGAGTGATTTCTCACAGACGCGGACGCAAACATCTAGAATGTGGAATTATACTTATTTTTTGTATAAAAATGTTTAAAGTGCGATTGCGCGGGCGACACTTCATTGACGGGGTTCTAGGGCATCTTGCGCTGATGCAGTGGTTTGCTTTTGTCGAGGCTTTCATGGCTCCAATTTAAAAAGATCGTTTGTTTTCCGCAAGTTGCCTTTCTCTGAAAAAAGCTTTCGAGGCAGATAAAATCTGTGGTACTTCTCCCAGCACGTCCATGTTGTGTGAGGAGACGTGTACGGAGGTGTAATCGCTCCAACTTTGGGGGGGGATGAAACTCCTTGCACAGACAAACCGCATGGATAACACAAAAGTCAGTCACTTCTGTTGCGTATCTGCCCTCCTATCGACAGACAATACACAGGCGTCGTTTCCGGTTGGTCACCTGGAACATTTGCTTTGTCGAGATAGCCGTGCATATTTTCGTTGGGCTATCTGCTGGGCTGGCAGCTGAAAAGGCCGTGCTCACCGGAGAAGGTGACGACCACTCATCTGTCCTTGGTGTTCTTTCAGAATAGATTATCCGTCCGCTGCTAGGTGCTTCTGTCCATTTGTTGGAAATAAGCTCGCTGATGAGATCCAGCATAAAGTCGCGGTGCGGGTCACGGCTACTCGAAGTCGGTATCACTAGTTTTCTTGTCAAGTACGCGTTGCACCGGGCAATGTCAATGACAACCATTGCTATTTTGTTGTGCCATTTCTGGAAAGAATGGCCGTCAGCTATTGAAAACCTTGCACGAGTTTGATCCAAGCGGTCAACCCCCTGAACATATATGTTTCACTGCTTCACACAGACCGGGGCAGGAAAGTCCACACTTTCTGCACCAATGCGCCGTCGAACCATAGTCTTTTTCGACGAATCTGTATTTGATACTACACGTACGATGTTTCCGTCACACCACGCAGTAGCCAGCATGTGTTGATCCATTGAAACTCCTTGTCGGTAGTCAGCACGAGCCGCTTCTTTGCTGAGCAACATCACGTGCTGGGGGAAATGCATACTATTGCTTCTGACAGTACCTCTGCCGTACAACCCTTTCAATCGCAGTGACTGAAGTAGTTGTATGGACGTGTAAAGGTTGTCTGTGTTTACGATCCGTTGAGTGTTGTAAATCGGTCGGACCACCTCGAGGACATGCTGACAAATTGTAGTAACCTCGCTGAGTTCGGATGCGAGGGTTCGAGCTTCAGTCGTAGAAGTCACTGCCTCCATTCTATAGGTGAGATCAACAGCGCACTGAAGACGAAAATTTACTGCGATCCACTTAGATGCACAGCACAACATGTACATTTTTGAAATGATACTTTCCTGTTGGCTTTCTAGGGTTATACACTATTAGATGGCGCCCAAAGAGCGAACGTCAAGCCACGCTAGCTTCATACAACGCAAGGTCCCGACCGAGGTCGATGTACTCCCCCCCTGTTACCTTTAGCAGGTTCAACAAACACTGGATACTAGATGCCGGATCATTCTTTATCGCTTCAATTGGCACATCACTTCGGAACGACAGCGCTTGGCGTAAAAGTTTGATTCGTTTTAGCGGCATTACTCGGTCTAGATCAACGCCAGCAGTTCCAAAGATGCTGTCGTCAGGTTGCCCCCCACAATAATTAGCATACTACCCCTTCGCCGTGACCTCCATATAGAAGAGGATACCTAGCAAAATCATCAGTTCTTGCAACGTAAATGGATCCTTGACTGGTACGTTGTGTTTTGACGCATAGATATTAGTTTCATGAACTACTTGCTGCCAGAAATATATTGAGAGACACGCGAAGAAACTTGAAGACGCAGAATGTTCGAACAAGTGACGGTATTCCTCTTTGATCACTGACGAGGTGGTCCATCACCGCGTTTGAACAAATCCTTTGGCTCATCGAGCTGGGCGTTGGGGTCGAAACGCATGTTATGGTTGGCTTCAATTTCACGGAGGTTTGTTGGGAACAGCTCGTTAGGTTCATACTGTACATACTCTTCTACCAAATCATCTGCATCTCCATCGATGACAATATCATCCGCATCTGTCTGCTGGCATAGCGAACGCCATCCAACCTGGCTGGACTCGCGATTGAGTTGGTTGTTGTTGTAATGGCCTTTCTGGACCAAAGCAACATATACATTTTCTCCATGACTTTGAAATTGAGAATCCAAGCAGCGAATATGAAACAAAAGTGAGGCTTTTTTGGATTTTTGAATGCAACGACACACACGACCGATAATGAAAGCAGTTCCAACGTCTTTGTACTTCATCTTCGCCATCCATTTTTCGCGAGCAGGAGAAAACGCAACAAGGGTGTTTGAATATAGTTGGGTTAGGGATTGGCGACCTGATGTGGTGTCTTCGCTTGGTGTGGGTGGCAAAGATCAAACTGGTTCAATTTCGTTGACACTCTCATCCTCGTCTTGTGCTGTGTTGTCGCTCAACTGACCATCGCAGTCACTAGGCACAATGACCGAATCAATGTACCCATCATCACTACCACTGTTGCTAGCAGAATCATCGCTCGAAAATCCGCCATCATTTTCAACAGTTGACACTTGGTCGCGACGGCAACCACGCCCGTGAAATGGTGAAGACATTGGCCCGATGACAGCACACCCCTCTGCAATACCAAGGGCTGAAAATTGGCCGCGATCACGACCGCGACCACGTCCGCGACCACGATCACGACCCCGGCTTCCTCTACGGCCTTCATTTGAAGGCACACCGTAAACACCAGCTCCAACGCCGACGCCATCAGCGGCATGACCAACGCCGACATCACCACCACAGACCACACCAGGACCGACACAAATACCCGCAATGTGGCCTACACTAATACGAACCACACCAGAACCTCGACTACCAGCTTCAACACCGTCTTTATCACCGCAACGAGGACTGACACCACCAGCTCCAATATCGCCACTACCACGAACCACACCAGGAACGACACCTCTAGCACGGACGCCGTTACCGTTATCGCTTTCAGCGGGGCTCTCAATCCTTCCACTGTCCAGGCCATCAGAACTAGCACCCTCGTGCTCATGAGGACATATATGTTTAATGTACTCAGCAACCACACCAGCTTCACCCAGCACATAATCAACGCCTACAGTTCCTGCTGAATCTCCACCAGGATGTACGTACTTGTAACGAGTGTCAAGACTGCGCGTGGACGGTCGCTTTGCCGACCAGCCTGCACCACGAAGCACACGCCACGCTTGCCTAAAAATAGTGCATCTGTGTCGTTATCGGCAGGTGCTGAAGGTGCTTTTCCGCGCCGCTTGCTGCAGGTTCTTTCGGTGTCGTCCGGGCCTCGCTTCAAGCCGCGCGCCATCTTTTTAGTTATGACGGAGAGATGACTCAGATTTCATTATTCCATAAGTTAGGCCGCACACGGCACAGTATAATCAATAGTCTTTTTAGATCCGCTACCCCATCAAGGGATACGACTCCATAGTAAAAGTTGTACGAAAAGAATTGACGCAAATACAATACTTTAAACAGCATATTTACCACCAGTGCCGATCACGAGACCGCCGCGTGAACTCAAAAGGGAATGATAAAAAATAGGCCTCGTTTTAGCCTAGGATTACTGGTCCTGAATGCACTGGTCATGTCCCTCCTATGTTATAATCCAATGGTTAACCTAGATTTGGCAGCACAGAACCGGGCATTCTGCTCCCTTCTACATTTATTTACCTTGTTTTGTTACGGCTGTCGTGGTCTTGTAATGGGACCAAGAATAAAGTGACTTAGAAAAACGGGGCATTTTGCGCCATTTCAGTGGCAAAACACTTGAATTTGTATAGTATACAAATTCAAGTGATTGGGTATCCGTTCGCGAAAGGGTTAATAACTGCGGTGAAACACTTAGGCCAATGGACGCCTTCTCATCGTTCGTCGCCTTCAAAGTAAATGTAGAAGTGACTTTATTCATCGTTAGCTAGAACGAACTACAGTATGCATGTCTCCGCAATCGGCCGTCCGTTGCGCAACCGCTTCGTTCGAGGTTTCAAAACGACTCAATGCCAAGATCTTGAGTGCAGCCGTTGTTGGGCTGAATCCCTGCAACGGGCTGTACTTGTAGCAAACGCTATAACACTTCCCTCTACATGAGCGAGCAGCTCCTCGCTTGGTCACTAAGCTACTTATGCGTCAGTGCTGGAGTATCCGCAGTAGTACTACTAGATGCTGATTGCTTTCGTCGGCGCCCGAACTTCTGGCTGCTTGCTGTGCTCCTATATGAATGCCCGCACGGCTGCGGGCACATCGTTCAGCAAGAGATCCGCTGGCTCCCACGAATTCTCCAGCTCGCTTAAACCACGCCATTGCATTATGATTTCGTGACGTTTGAGAGCTGGGCGGTACCGTGCCTTTAGCAGCCTATCGATGATATGTCCTTCGCTGTTATGGGCTACATGCAGTAACAATTCCTCGCTGACATTCAATGAGGCGTCTGCGTAGAACTTTAGTCGGGTGGTGTGAGCTTCGCGCCGCTGGCCTGTAGCCAAATTATTAATCTCGAAGGTCCAGTTCGAGACTGTCCCGGTCCCTCAAGTCGGACCGCACCAATTCACCTGCAACTTGCTTCGGGTGCGCTGCCAGACGTCAGCGTAAAGCATGTAATCACCAATGTCGAATTGGGCCATTGAAGCGCACTTCTTTTTTGTTGCAAGTCTGTCGCCCTGTGGCTTGAACAGCTTTGTTCACCTCGGATGTCCGCCGATGCATGGCCTCTAATGCTTGTTGCAAACGCTCCACATGATCTCGCTGAGTTGTCTGTATTTGTTTCAGCGTAGTCGACTCTACAGGTCCTGGTATCGAAATGGTGTCGCTCAGGCTCATTACCGCAAGTCCCGTCATCGCCGTGATAGGGGCCACCCCTTCTAACGACGGCGACGCAGTTTGGTTCGGCACCAGCTGCACAATCTTCACGATGCGTGGCCATTCCCGAGGCCGATGCCTCCACTCGGACAACAGTGTACGACAGCAACGCAGCGTTTCCCGCATCACCACTACCAGTGTGCCGTTTGCCTACGGGCATCGTGTTGTGGTGAAATGGTGGTATGCACACAATGCATGTTGGAGAGATTCAATGGCCTTGTTCTTAAAATGTGTGCCCTGGTCGCTGACCCAGGAGTGACACACGCCAAAGGAGGCGAACCACCCCAGCAGACAGTTGAAAGTAGTCTCCGCATCAGCAGCGACACAGGAAAACAACCGCACATACTTCGATGCATCATCCTTAATGAATAGCAGATACGTTTCACCAGTGATGCTTTCCCCCAAGAACAGATAGTCCTAATGGATCAATTCGTTAGGGCGTTCTGCGTGCATCGCTTCTCCCAATAGACGTGGTTGCGGTGGCCCGTCAAGCGTGCTTGTACAGTGAAGACACCGCCGCACGAAAAACTTAATATCTTTATCGATGTCTGTCCAGAAAAACTCAGCACCAATCTTTGCCAGTGTAGTCGACACACTTCGGTGGCCCGCAACTCCAAATGACAATCGATACAGATCCACACTTGCAGCTCAACCGCTTCATCCGGAATCCAGATTCTACCTTCTAAATCCCTCCACATCGAGTCAGATTCTGACTGGGGTCAGATCCCTAGTTGGCGATGTTGTATCCTGCGATGATGGCTTGTGTTTGGTTGGTGGCGCAGCTCAGGGCGGTTCCGCAGGCCAGGAGCAAGGCCGAAACAGGTCTGTCTAGGCTCAGCATGTGTCTGCAGGTCCGAAAACGGGTGATAAGGGCGAGCACGAGAAAATGACAAAAGGTGCCACGAGCTACAACCCGCATAAACCGAGGCAGTGAGCGGCCGGCGGCTACAAGC
>BSXT01002050.1:0-27482 GCA_030267785.1 Phytophthora fragariaefolia | reverse complement strand
CACACGAGGGTCTTCCCACTCGTTCTCACTATCTTCTTCGTCGCTTGAGCTATCTAGTGCTCTATATAGAGCCGACGCCTCCAAGAAAAGCGCTACTTCTTCGCGCGAGCCCTCTCGAACCATCGGTCTCTCGCAGTCAGTTGTATGAATTGCTTTTATTGGTTGAAATCCACTGTTTTTCCTACAAGTGTTCCTCATGGTTAGAAGGTTGCAGGTACGCGCTGATTGGCCGTTCAATCCTACATGCAACCTCCAACATGCGAACCGTGAGAAACACTATTAATAGGGGCGCCGTGTCTATTATAGTGTAGACCATCGGGTCCCGTCCTTGTCGGGGTGATTGTCTATCCAATTACTCACGTCCGCTGCCTGTGCCACCGGCTTCCCCCAACGCGTAGGAAGATGTCGTATGTCTTCCACAGATACTTGGATGCTCTGCTTTAGATCCATGGCAATGTTCGCGAGGAGATCTGCCATCTTGTTGTACTGACGAAGGTGGTGCGCCCATGGCCATGAGGCGATCCGCCAACATCCGTCACTGCTCGTACCTGCCCTGAATATGGCGTGTGCTGGGGAGTCGTCTCTGCCGGAGTTGCGTGAGTATGAGCTGACTGTCGCCGACGACGTGCAGCCCGAATAAAATCGATGACGCTCCACCACTATCTTACCCCCATATTGAAGCTAGAGACCACAGTTCCTAGCACCAAGCTTAGACAAATTCCATCTCCTCACAAACTCGGAGACATTTCCATTCGGAACTGCGAAATGTCGCTCGTATTGCAACTGGTTTACTCAGAGTCGTGTGGCTCGACCCCAATATACATGTAGTACAGTGAGTCACACCAACGGCATAAGCCGCATTTGTGGCGGGTAGGAGGAGGGTGCGGCCACCAGCTGCCCTGTTGTTGGGCCTCTCGATTCCATCTGAATCACCATTCACTTTGTCTTTGTCTGGTTCCGAGCAGCTCATACGGCAAAGGCAAATATGCATCTGATATGAGACCGTGTGACTTGGGATGCTGCTTGGCGGGTTTTAGTGTGGATTGAGCAGCACCCCTCAGTTCCCGATTTGCCATATCAACCGCAGCCGCTCCTCCGAAAAAGTAACCATGAAGTTCTTCGGCCTTCTCACTGTCGCCGCCATCGCACTCACGGCTACCACAGTCTCCGCTACCATCACAGAAGAGACCGGAGTACAGGCCCGTCATATGCTCGCAATGGGCGACGAGTCTGTCATGCTCGCTCGTGGATCGCTGCGCCGAGTCCAGGAAACCAACTGAACAAAGGCTCATCCCCACCATCATATATCCCAGCCTTATAGCTCTATCCTAAATTAATAATCGAAACCATTTGACCATTCCAGAATGTCAGTTTTCCGATGTGTGTGTGTGTTGAGGGTATTTGGAGACTTTGTCGCTGTCCAAGCTGAAAGACGTGGCGTGTCGACGCAGACGAAAATGGGGGGGGGTCGTTACGAGATAAGTTGGCCACGGGTTGGGAGAGGAAGAGCCGGGATAAAGGAATTTGGAGGCGAAGAGGAAGTGCATGCCTGCAGAATTTATCAAACTCAAGCTGCGCTGTCAACCTGAACTTGTCAGACAACGGCATCCGAAATGTACGTTTAGGTCAGATGAGCAGCACTGTGACCTTGAAAAATAACTTCTTTGTTGACCCATGCAGAATATTGAGGCGCTCACAGCTTTTCGCGACGGGCTTATTCCAAGCAAGGCTCTCGCAAATGTAGACTTTACATTCAACTTGATTGAGCCGGAAGGTGCCAACGTCTTGCTACCAGCCCTTGCACCTGCAAGTGTTCGGCATGCCTTGTCCGACTTGAAGACAGCACTGACATAATTTCTTGCAGGATAACACAAAAATTCTGTCTTTCCTGATTAATTCCTCGCTCCCTGGAGATCTCTTTCAGCAACTCAACCGTGCACGCAAAGCGGAGGGCAAAAGGAAGGGTAGCGCGTTGGAGATGTGGAAGTTTCCGTCGCAGCACCAGGGTTGAAAGGGGACGAGATACTACATGTACTCATAGACCGATTAACGCATTTTTTTTAGAAGTAAGCGTGTGTGGTGTAATCAGTTGTCGAGTTGTCGTGATAATACATGTACCGTATTATGTATGAGGCTTCGTTGGGAATAAATTGGCCTAGCACAACTCATCAGGAGCGGTAGCAACGAGTGGAGCAAGCGCTGCTGGACTGGAACAGCAGCTTCTACGGATAAAATTTTCAACCCCTGGGACGACTTTAGGTACGTTATTGGTCGCGATAATCTTTGTTCGAGTGGTATCAATTTCACTTGAGCTTATCCAGGAGGAGCCACTGCTGCTTTTTTAGAAGCGATGGTTGCAACTAAGACACGTGCACTTCAATTTGAGACGAAGCCTACTATACTAACCTAACGCTAGCTACAGCAGATTCAACACGTCGAGTTTTACTTGCGGTTCTGCGTCAGTGGCCGGGTAAACTTCAGCGAAAATGTTCTACGGCGCTGCGCAAACTTTCAGACCACCCAATCGAACGATTATCACTTCAGCACACGTAGTATTCATATGAGACGATAGACCTGCGGTGTGCATTGTGCCAGCTCGGACAGGCACGGGAATGCGTTGGAATTTGGCCAGCTATGCCACACATATATGAGTGCGAAGCGCAGTCTTTTCAAACATTGTCATCCCTTATGTGCAGTCACCAGATGCGGAAAGCGGCACTCGAGCTGGCAGGCGTTAGAACCAGTGGTGGTTGCCTGGAAGCCTTCCTGGTTTCTTGACGCTGTAATCAATAATTCATGATCGGAATTGCTGCCGTGACCACCAGAAATGGTTGACATGGCCTGCTGCGATGCACTGCCACGTGGAGCCTTGGGCGGACCGACGCATCGGGAAAAGTTTCGCCCGTCGGCGCTGTCGCAGCTACGGCAGCTTTTACTGGCATGCGCGATGAAGGGATCCGATCCCAAGCAGGATCATGGGCACGGGCGTTGATGGCTGCTGGTGCCGCGATCCAGACAGACTTTCCACTCGCACCTTAGTAACACAGGTACAATTTTGTATCATGGGTTTCCTCCCTCCGACATGAAGAGCTGCAAACGCCAAACTAAGAACCGTCGGAAAAAATACCCCCCCCCCTGCCTGTCGACTTTGCGTTCGCGGGATATTTTGGCTTCGCAATGATCCGTCTGTTATTAGCTGTAATGTGAGCAGAGAGTACAGTGCTAGAGAGAGCTGAGCGCTCCAATTGACCGAAGCCTACGTCTCAGCAGCAGCAACCTGAAGTCGAGCTGTTCGTATTCAGGGGCTGTAATGGTCCCACCCTGCGAAAGTCTTACAGTATTTGTGCGAAACGCCACTCGTTAGTGCCCAGTCCGTCGACACCCTACGTCAACAACGGCGACTTGACGCGGACGTCGGTCGGAAGGCAACAGGTGTCAGCGGCGGCGGCGAGATACTTGAGCCGCCGCGCGACGTCGCGGGGCGGTGTTCAAGCAAGGGCGTTCGCGGCATCGAGCAGAGAGAGGTCAAGGGCGTCCAGTACTTGACGCGTCACGCGGCGCGAAAAGATCTTCTCGTGCCGACGCTCCCAGACCGAGCCAAAGACAAGGATGTGGCCCAGTGTGCGCACCCTCCTGGCCTCGGGCGGATGCAAGCTCAAGGATGTGAAGCGCGGCCCGAGTGGGTTCATCGATCTGCCGCCGCGGCCACGAACGGATTTTCTTTTGCTGTTTACGTCCATCCACTGGCGCACTGCATTGCCCTTTGGAGGCCGAAACGTTCGTCAGCCGCTTTGCAGGCGGCCAAAGGCGAGTGACATATCAGCCGACTCGCCAGACAATACTGCGAGCTGCAACCCCCCCTCCCCCCCCCAGCGCCGCCTTGATACCGCAGCTACAGTACAAGACCCAGAGCCCTGCGTCGTCGTTGGACACGCACCTGTTGCTCCCGAATTGGCTTTTCGGTTACACCACCGGCGGGCATTACTCACGCGCCTGCGTCCGGGCATGCGCATGCCGCAGGCCAGGCCGACGCCGGTGATTGGCCGGCTGGGCGCTGTGTCCCGGAAAGAGCGGTGCACGCGCGCTGCCTCGCTCTTTGTGGGCCCTGATCGGGCCTTCCCCCCCCCTGACACAAGCCAATAGGGAGAGAAGGCCGCGTGACCCTCCGGATTAGCGCTAATCCGGAGGCAGTCGAGCGCTAACTCGCCGCGCGGAACGATGAGCGCGGCCGCCGCCATGACGCACGAGCTGTCGGCCGCCGAGCAGGCCGCGGACGAGGCCGAGGCGCAGCGCGCCTGGGAGCGCGAGATGGAGCTCGCCGTGCAGGCGCGCGGGCGCGCGCGCAGCCGCTCCATCCTCGCGGACGACGAGCCGCAGCGCGCGGACGAGCAGGACGCCGCGCGGGACCCGCGCCGCTCGCGCGCGCGCTGCTTCAGCTCGCGCGAGGGCGGCGCGGACGGCGCGCAGCAGGAAGGGGACGAGGACGCGCGTGCCCGCGCGCGCCGCCGCAGCTGCTCGTTCTCGGCGCTGGAGGCCCCGCGCGGGCTCGCGCGCGCCGAGGAGCCCGCCGCCGAGCAAGCGGAGCAAGACGCCGAGGCCATGGCCAAGCGCGCGGCCTCGCTGTCCAAGATCTACCTGGCCGGCTCGGCGCCCGTGGACGTGTCGAAGCTGCAGGACGACAGCAAGATCGTGGGCGTGAAGAAGGTGGAGGTGGTGCAGCCCACGGGCGCGCTGAGCGCCGCGGCGCTGGACGCGCTCTCCGAGGGGCTGCAGCTGTCCGTGGACAACAGCCCCATGCCGCCCTCGGACGCGCAGCTCACGGAGGAGCAGCTCGAGGAGAAGAAGATGGAGGAGGAGGAGGACCACAAGCTCAAGGCCGAGAAGCTCTCGGCGCGCAGGTCGCTGTCCGTGCGCGCCTCGCTCTTCCGCAACAAGATGTTCAAGAGCACCTCGAGGCTTCTCAACAGCGAGGAGGCCGCCAAGCAGCAGGCGGCCAAGAACGGACCCACCACCAAGAGCAGCTCGGGCGCCGACAAGATCGCCACGGAGGTCGTGGCGGACTCGGCGCCCGTGGCCCCCAAGAAGCGCCATAAGCTCAAGCTGCTGCTGCTCGGAGACAGCGGTACGCGCGCGGAGGACAGACGGGAGGGGGAGAGACCGAGACTGATGAGCGTGGTGCTGTTTCCTTATGGTGGACTGCAGGGGTCGGTAAGACGAGTTTGATGCGCGTGTTCTCGGGCGACGAATTCTCAGAGTCGATGCTGGCTACAGCTGGGTACGTGACGATTGCGGTGGCGGTTGTCGATTGAGTAGGTCGCTCTAACGACTGCGATGTGATTGCGACAACAGTGTGGATTTCAAGCTCCGGCATATTAACGTTGCGGACGAGGCGATCACGCTTCAGATTTGGGACACCGCAGGCCAGGAGCGATTCCACCGCATCACTGCTAGTACGTTGGCCGCTTGGGGTCGCTCCACTCGTGACGCTGGAGATCTCTAACGCTCTCACGTTTTGTTTACAGCATATTACAAGGGTGCAAACGGCATTGTCCTCGTGTACGACGTTAGCGATAGGCGCAGCTTCGACAGTACGTGACTGGATATATGGCGGACCTTGCTTTTCCAGTCTGCAATGATTTACTGATCGTGGAACGTGTGGTGCAGATGTTGGCTACTGGATGAACAACATTCGTCAGTACTCGTCCCCGTCGCAAATGCCAGCTATGCTGCTCGTAGGAAACAAGATCGATCTGCCAAACCGCGTAGTCTCGCTAGAGGAGGGTCAAGCGGCTGCAAGCCAGTACGGCTGCCGATTTATTGGTACGTCCACGTGTTACTGCTGGGTGTCTCGATGTCGTCTCACACGAATGGCCTTGATATTGTTATCTTTTGCAGAAACGAGTGCAAAGACGTCAGAGAACACTAATGGTGCGCTTGAGACCATTGCGCGAGACGCCTTCTTGATTAGCGTTAACCGTAAGTTTGCTACCCTTCTTCTAGTCGCTTGCTGTGCACATTATTAATGCAACCCTGTTTGTTGAACAGCAACGCTAACCCAGAAGATGGTGATGGACCGTGAGAAAACGCTGGCTGGTCGACGTAACAAGGAAAATTGCGTTGTCCAGTAAGGAGGCTGGCGCCGTATTCGCTTTCCACCCGTCCTCAGCCGGAGGACACCGACATCCAAGACTAAAGTCAACTCTTTCCGAGCACCAACAACAGAGGTTGTACAAGCATGCCGACTCGCCGTCTCACTCTGCGCAACGACCCGTAGCGAGGCAGCGGCGACTTGGCAGCAACGCAAGACACGAGCGACATGACACGAACGACGGCCCTCGGTGTGCGTCCCTTTCACCCGTGCACCAGCCCGCCAGCGCGTCCAGTCCCCCAGCACCAACACCCTGAGCAGAACACGAGTCGAAGCGCGAGTGCTACCACACTTCGGGGATAGACAGCGAAGAGGCTCGGCACTACGGAGCACACAGGAGCCGATATTTAACCGATTGTAGCGGCGGCTGACACGAAATATTAACAACTCGCAGCGCACACGAGCGTGTGTATTGACTACGTAGCGCAGCAGACCTAGTGCTTGTCCGCGTCGCCTCCGTCCCGAGTCTGCACGCGCGAGCGCAGGAACTGCTCGGCCTCGGCCTTGCGCTCCGGGTTGTTCATGACCTCCATGAACTCGCGCGTCTGACGCGCGCGCGTGCGGTACGCGGCGGAGCAGAAGACCCTGGCGGCACAGAGAGACACTCGGCGGTCAGCGGACGCCGCGACGCGAGTCACAGACCGGCGACGTACCACGTGCCGCAGCTCACGAGGCCAAAGGCGCCCACGGCGAAGTCGCAGGACGTTCGGACGATTCTGGTGGTGCGGAAGCGGTGCGCGCCAATGAGAAGCGCCGTGCCAATGCCCCACATGAGCCCCGTGCGGAAGCACGGAGGGTTCTTGAGCACCACGTCGGTGGATGAGGACGAGCTCATTTTCAGCTGGAGCTGAAACTGAGGTGGTGACGTCCGCACGTTTTTTTTTCGGATGGTGAGCCAATCAAAAGGCTGTGCGCTGGTTCTTTGATAGTTTTTTTTTAATCTCAACCTCGGGATTTTGCCCGCTTTCAAGACATTTTGCGCAGTGCACATGAACTCGTGTTGTCAATTTCGACCAAATTTACTCTTTCTTGCCTATTTTCACATGAAAACCCACGGGCCGCACCGATTGGTCAAAATTGAACTAAAGCGAATCCGCAAACAGTAAGTTGCCAGGTTAACTATTTATCGGGTCGGATTTGGGTAACTTAAAAAATCAGTTGAGTGCGCGATTCTTGATGAAGTCGAAAACGAAGTCTGGCAGTGTAGCGAACCACTTTGAAGCTACGAGACAATGCGGAGGCTGGTGCCTAAGCAACAACGAAAGCAAATGAGCGAAGACTTTATTTAGCTAATCTCAGTAGGTCCCATTTCACCGCCGTACAAATAGCCATTGCGATAATCAAGCTGAGTAATCATTTTAGTGCATACTGCTAGTAGAAGCTTAGATTCATGCTGCAAATACACTAACTCAGCTCTACACAGTGACCTCGTTGCACACCAGCTCGCCTGCAATGTCCACCGTCACCCGGGCCTTCTTGGACGTGCTGTCAGGTGCTGGCAGGGTCAAAATTTCGACCCGGGCTTCCTGTTGGACGTGCTCCCTCTGGCGCTTCAGCCACGCCTCTGTCGGGGGCTATATATCCCCCTATTCTGCAGCTAATTGACTGGTCTACAGTACACGGGACAACTACCTATATATGATCCCATATTCTAGAGCAAAGCATAAGCATATCGGAGATGCCCAACTTTAACAGCCTCCCACAACGAGAAACGTGCGGAAGGTTTGCTCGGTACCTTAGACTATTTAATGCAATTAGCGCCAGTCTAATTACTGGCGTAAAATTGGATGATGACGTTGGCATTTTGTTGTAGTTTAGGATTTTGTTCACGCTGAAACAATGATGACTACTCAGGAAAACCTTTGGGAAGGATAAAACATGTTCCCCAGTACATTGATGTACGAGTGTAAATAACTCAAGTTCGTAGCAATATTTCTTTGTTTTTCTTTGCTTATCGAATTGGATGGTACTCAGGAAAACCACGTTAGGGATAAAACCTGTTCACCGTGTGTATGATCGTTCGTACTTTTAGATTTTGTCTCCAGTGAGCTCCATCAAGATAGTAATATTTTTGCGACTATATAAGCTCTAGTTTCCAGCTTCAGATTTAGTGCGAGTTCATTGACATTATTTGCGCTTAGCTGTGAGCTGTCGCTCATGATTCTCATTTTCTGATGAAATGCATATGATATTCTCATTCTACATGTAGTAGATTAGACAGAGGCGCTGTGGTGCGTGTCCTATGTGAGCATGGAGATGTACGATGTTGTATATGACAAGCAGCTTTGGTACTTGTCGAATTGACCGATGTCATGTTTGTATTTATAATTTTGGTGTGTTGACTTTTGATGATGTCTTTGCCAGTGCAAATGTCAGAAATCGTTGAAAAAATGGGTCTAAGTAATAATAATGTATGCCAGCAAAATTGAAAGACAAGCATATTCGTGCTTATAGGTCAATACTTACTAAAAACGAGACTTTTATATTCAAGGAAAAACTCTTTGGAGAAAAACCTGATTCCCGTTGTATGGTTCCCTATTTTGGGAGTAAATATTTATCTGAGCGATATTTGTATGCCTTTAGCGTAGGTTTGTGTAACACAGTGGATTCATATTAGAATGGCTACTCAGGAAACCTATTAGGATAAACCGGTTCGCCGAGCGCACTGTAATAATGAGGTATTTGGTATTTTGCTTCGATTTAGCATTAATTAATTTGTTCAGTTGGGATGTTCCTGTTTGTAATCTGTGGCATATTTCATTGGCGACCGTACATTACGTAGATATCTAAATCAAAAAGTTAGCTGAAGGAGAAGTATCCAGCTCTACTTCTTCACGTTTCGGCGCTTTGGCGTCCGTAGGCTGTTGGCATTGATAGAGCCACTGGGTCGGCGTGTGGTGGTCCAGCACGACGGTACATCCGTAAATAGACGAGGCGCGCTAGCGCCTACGACCAACTAAGGCGAGCGGTTGCGAGGTTGCGTAGCCGCAGCAAACCCGCGCAGGGAGCCCGCGAAGCAGGACCGCGCGGTATTTGCGGAGGCGGGCCCAGCGCCGAGCATTCCTGCGAGCCGCGCACTGTACTGGGTCGAATGTACATATACAATCTATAAATCGCGAGCGAAGCGAACAGCGGGGGCGCCAAGCCAAGCGAAAGCGCGGCTGGTCCCTGTATCCTAAACCTTGAAATAGCCTATGAGTCAAGCTAAAACTTAGAGTAAATATCTCAGAAATACCGTATTGTTTAGCTTTTAGCAGAGGCCTGTCTGTAAGAATGCAGGAATTTTTCCATGATTTTGCAGGACTTTTTTTCTGGTGCAGGACATATTATCTGTCAGCACTAATCGATCTCAAAATATCGACTCCTACCACACTGCACGCGAAAATTTACGCCGGTTCAACTGGTTCAGGATCTGCACTAGATTCAGCATACCTCGATCAAAAGCAGCTTTTGTGCACTTCCAAATCGTCCAGGAGAGCTCAGGTCTGCCACTGCCCTTGAAACGATTAATTTCGGGGTTTTGAATAGAGGCATGTACCTTATTGTGCAATGCGACTTTTTGTGATGATGGCCTTGCGAACACAGGCATCTGCAGCCAGCTTACCAAGTCTGCAGCCAGCACCTTTGGCGAAGCTTGCCTACAAAATAACAAATCTCCATCCGATGACAAGAACGCACGCAAGGTCAGCTGGCGAGCCTGACTTGTGTGCTAAAGTGTAACTTGAACAAGCACAAGGACGTCTCTCCCTGGATGGCCTAGACGGCCAGTGAGATCCATCCTAAAGCTAAGAGTAGAATCACTTTACATTTTACTTCCAACTAGCAACATCGACTAATACACGTTGTATTAACGGGAGTTCCAGCTCCCAAATCGCTAGCACGTCACAAAGTTAACTTTAGTAACCTACTGTGCAAGATGAAGACTCGCAGTGGGAGATCGGTGCAAGGGATACAAGAAGTCCATCGCGTAGATGCGACCAATATGGCTGGTGCAATTGGCACGCGCATAAACTCAACCAAGTCGGACACCAATTTCGCTGCTGCGATACCAGTCACGTTGTCGGCACTCATGCCACCTTTTGTGACCGACGTCTCTCACCAAGCCCTAGTTAAATGGAAACGGGAACGTCGAGAATACGAGGACGCTGTCGAAGCTCGGTGTGCTACGACAGGCGAAGACAAAATAAAAGCTTTGAGAAGCGTAAAAAGCTCATTCAATCGGCAACTGTTGGAGACTCTCTGCAAGTTCGAATGGAACACCACTGTCGAAGATGTGACGGAGGATCGGATTGTTGCAGAACTTGACAAAATTGTCAATAATGTGATGAATGATACGATCATCGACATTGCTTCGATTTTCAACACCAAGCTGAAAATGGACATGCGTGAACGCGATATGAAGGCGAGGGTAATCAAATACTTCATGAAGGGTGATGAGGTGATCGTGCAACATGGATTGTCGAGTACTTTCTCGACTGCTGCTGGTATCAAAGAGAAGTGCAAAATGCTTAAACGCCATTTAGAGCCAGCAGTATTGCGAGATATGATAGATACTCACCACCGCCTTGTTGGCCAGTCAAGCAAGACGGATGAAACCAAACTGTACCACCTCGTCAGGGAGAAAGCGCTTGAGCAGGAAAAAATGTACACCCTCCAGAGCAAACGCAATCACCATCAGCCGAGGCAACACGATGGTGATAGGAAAATGAAGCGGGATAGTGGTATGTCCCAGAGGCTGAACAGCATGCGAGGACCGCCGATTGTGGGGCAACACAGCGGTGCAAAACCGCATCGTACAGTAGCGACGCCAAGCATGACGAGAAGACCAAAGCCAACGGAAAGCAAACCAAGAACAGGTTGTTTCTATTGTGGCAAAGATCATTGGTTGAGCCAGTGCCCCGACCTCGATGAAGCCGCAAAAGAGGCCTTGCTGGCGGAGATAAAAAGCAAGAAGAAATCAAATGACATCGGGTCAAAGAAATTTCGAGCCAAAAGGCTTGAACAAGATGAAAATCTGACTATGAACGAGCGTGCGACGGTACTACCCAATGACCGTCTTGAGTTACCATATTACGCAGATAGTGGATGTGATTGGAACGTGATATCTCGGGAACATGTTGGGCGACTGCAAGAGCAAGACTCGACAGTTCAGCTCGTAGAACTAAATGAACCTGTGGAATCGCAAGCGGTTGGAGGTATGATTCTGACCTCAACGCATGCGGTCGACGTAAGGCTAAGTATCAATACTGCCGCGGGGCCGGTAAGATGCCAGGACCCCAAGCGCTGCCTGATCGTGGAATCGGGCGAAAACGAGTTCTTAGTGGGCAAAATCCAACTCGCAGAGCTCGGTATCGATATCGATCAACAATTGAAGTATCTCGCATCTCGTAGAACAGAAGATGACGACTCTTTCGATGAACCGGTGAGCATTCCACCATGCAAACGAAACGAACTTGATGTGGTACAGAACGTGGTCGATGCTCTTGTACACGATGCCATTGCTCGTGGTGTGGTGGATAACTATCTCACTACTCGCTTATACGAAATTGTAGGAACATACAGTGGATGGCAACTTGAGCTGAGCGACGACCCCCCTGCAAACGTACCCCCACTCAAGATAAAGCTGAAAGAAAATGCTAAGCCCTATAGATGCAAAGTCCGGTAATACAGCCCGGACAAATCAGCTTTCCTCGAAGCGTTCAACAAGCGCCTAGTAGAATTGGGATGGGTGTTTGAGAACAGAGAGAGTCGCTGGTGTTGTCCGGCCTTGCCAGTCAGAAAACCAAGTACAAATGAATTCCGACAACAACTGATTATCGATCACTGAACGCAACGACGGAACCTATAGCTGGCGTGATGTCAAGCCTGGAGGTTGCCCTCGAGCATTGCAGAGGCAAGATGTACAACGCATTATTTGATTTTTTTAAATGGGTTCTGGCAGCTCCCATTGCACAAGGAGTGTCAAGAATTCCTTTCTCACATGACGGATAAGGGTGTGTTTACACCGACTAGAGTTCCTCAAGGAAGTAGTGATGCAGCAATACATTTTCAATCTACTGTGGAGATGGTGCTTGGCGACCTAGTGAACAACTGTGTCACTGTGTGGATTGACGATTTACTTGTATTTGCGGACACACACAAAAAAATATTGGATGCAATTGAGGCCGTTCTCAATAGACTGGATGAGCATGGACTAATTCTAAACCCAAAGAAAAGTGCCTTGTTCTTGACGGAAGTTCACTGGTGTGGACGCATCATTAACAACCAAGGTATTGGTCATGATCCAGCAAGAATTAGCGCTTTACGTGATATGCCTGTTCCGACAACCGCAGCAGAACTACAGCAGCTTTTGTGCGCGAGTAATTGGATGAGAGCCGGGTTAGTAGACTACGCTCGTGTTGCTCGTCTACTACAGGAACGGCTTGATACCGCTCTGGCAGGTACAAAAAAACACAAAGAGAATGGCTACCGGTGCTCACATCGTACTGACACCTGAAGAAAGGCGAGCTATTGAAGCTGTGAAAGAACTGCTAGGTAATTCAGCCATACTGGCTTATCCTGACCCAAATAAACAACTGTGTGTGCTGTCTGACGCCTCTGATCGTGGGTGGGGTCTCGTAGTTTCTCAAGTAAAGGAATGGCAACCTGATGTACCGATTCGAGAGCAAGAACATGAACTTCTTGTTTGTATGGGAGGAAGCTTCACTGGTTCAGCGCTCAATTGGAGCGTCATTGAGAAAGAATCGTACCCCATAGTACATGCGTGTGAAAAGCTTGAGTATCTACTACTACGGCCACAAGGGTTCCGCCTCTATTGCGACCACAGAAACATTATTTTTCTCTTTTCACCAAGCAAGGAGCTTAAGCGCCACATCCGTGGCAAACTCTTGCGTTGGTCTACGAAGCTTTTAGAGTACAGATACTCAATCGAGCACATCGAGGGTGTACACAACGTTTGGGCGGACCTCATATCGAGATGGAGAGGCAAACCACAGCCAACAGCTAGAATTCATTCTGCCAAACGGTTTACACGATCAAAACGAAAGCACAGTGAAAGCGTTGCAGGGACTGGCAGACCAACAATTCGTCCCCTCGAAGAGGACGGATTTGTGTGGCCATCTATTGACGAGATCGGTAGTATTCAAGCTATGCATGTTGCACCACAAGGTGCTACACTGGACAGCAACAACTTATGGAAAGTAAACGATTTGATTTGGATTCCGAGTGAGACGAATGAGCTCATCGAACGATTGTTAATCATCGCTCACTGTGGACGCAATGGCCATCGCGGAATGCAAGTCATGACAAACCACATACGCAGACTATTCAGTATCGGTGGGATATACAGAATTGTACGCGACTACTGTAGGAAGTGCTTACTCTGTCTGTATTGAAGGGCGACGTGGTGATTCCACGGCCGTTCAGTGAAACCCATCATACTTACGAACGCAATGCAACATTACATTGGGATTCTTTGGCACTAGGTGAATCTTTTGGATCGCCACGCTATGCGTTAGTACTAAAGGACGAGGCAACCCATTTTGTTGAGCTCGTAGCATGTGATGATCCAACATCACAAGTAGCAGCGACCACTATTCTGGACTGGTACAGTCGTTTCGGACCACCAAGTGTTTGGGTTCGCGACTCGGTATCACATTTTAAAGCAAAGGTGATCGCTGAATTATGCCGAAGACTCAAAGGCCGGCAAGAATTTATTCTCGCATACTCACCGTGGAAAAATGGACCAATCGAGCGAGTTAATCGGGATATATTACAAGTGCTAAAAGCATTCGCATTGGAATTCAAAATGAGCTTACGTGACTGGCCATACCTCCTACCGCTCGTGCAATCGAGCATTAACCATTCTCCTGTTTCGTCACTAGCTAATCGAGCGCCTATCGAACTATTCACAGGATTGGAATGCCCCAATACTCTGGAAACTATATTCTTGCCAGGAAAAAAGGACGTGTAGTCACAATGAAGCAACCACAACCTAACACGGAACAACAACTAACAAAACTGCGAGCTAGCATACGTGAAATGCACAAACCTGTGAAAGAGGAGCGCAGGCGCCAATACCAACAATACTGAGCAAGGTATCACCATCACACGCAAATCAATTTCTCAGTTGGTGACTATGTATTGCGGTCACATGTCGACGAGAAACTGCATGAAAACAAACTACGGGTGATGTGGGTAGGCCCATACCGCGTGATAGGTAGCCCAGACTACTATTTCACAGTGGAACACTTAGTCAATGGAACCACGACGGATGTGCACCCATCTCGACTAAAATTTTATGCAGACGACTCATTGAATGTGAACGAAGAGATGATTGACCATATTGCTTCTCAAGAGACAATGATGACGGTTGAGGAGGTTGTGGAGCATAGGATGAACCACGATATGCAAGCCTACGAAGTGAAGGTTAGGTGGTTGGGTGTCGAGGCGATCGAAGACTCTTGGGAGCCCATAAAGACCATGAGCGAGGATGTACCAAAACTACTCCTCCAGTACGCAAATGATGCAAACGATGATGATCTACTACTCGCAGTAACGTCGTTGGTAAATGGCAAAGCCTAGTCCCACTCAGCACTACACAGGAGTTGAGCTACATGCATATCCTATCATCCGTCATATGGTTTAGTGCATGATCATGCCCACCCAGACCCCTGTCAGATTTTTCACATTGGGACAGGACAAAGGTCAGCAGGAAACACATCTACTCCAAAGGGGAAGTGCTGGATCGCATAACAGGTAATACGACAGAATTTTGAAGTATTGCTACACTTTCATTGGTCCATATTGGAAATTGAGATCACTGATCGGCATATAAAGTTCTGTTGGGATTTGATACAAATCATCCAAAGACAAACCTGTAACACTGCAACGAGTTGAAGTTGTCGGACTGGTTATACTCAGCATGCGACGAGGCAGACTCAACCTCGCGGATTGTAAGCTTGGGGGGCAGTGTGATGATGGCCTTGCGAACACAGGCATATGCAGCCAGCTTACAAAGTCCGCAGCCAACACCTTTGGCGCAGGAAGCTTGCCTACAAAATAACAAATCTCCATCCGATGACAAGAACGCACGCAAGGTCAGCTGGCGAGCCTGACTTGTGTGCTAAAGTGTAACTTGAACAAGCACAAGGACGTCTCTCCCTGGATGGCCTAGACGGCCAGTGAGATCCATCCTAAAGCTAAGAGTAGAATCACTTTACATTTTACTTCCAACTAGCAACATCGACTAATACACGTTGTATTAACGGGAGTTCCAGCTCCCAAATCGCTAGCACGTCACATGCTGTTTGCCAGATTTAATAGCATTTTTCAGTACATGTAATACTTTAAATGCACATGTATGATTGAACTTCGCATATGCGACAATATTAATCTTATCCAAAATAAGCATAGTCACCGGGTATTTTCCATCTTACTACATGCAGTCATCATTAACGCACTTCTCCCCGAGGAATCACAGTCGTTCCTTCGAAACTTGCTACCCCCTTTACGGTTATTCCAGTGAAGAAGAGATACAACCACCACCACGTTGGCATCGTGGCTGCAAGAATAATGCAGAACACGTCGCCGCTGGCTGTCATGGGAGCCGAGGTAAGCTCCCCGTTCCATGAACATCTCACTCATCCGCAAAGACTGGTAAATATCTGGATTGGTACTCGCTAGCATTAGTGAAGTTGCTCTATCTTCATTGCGAGCATGATCAACAAAGGCTTAATATCAAGTAACTCGTGCAATCCATCGATATTTCCGTTGCAAAAATCTTTGTGAAATGCTCGACATAGGTCTGAATCCAGATATGGAGCTGGATCAATCGAAAAGATCATGATACTTTGTAGCGTTGACCCTCCCTCAACTGGCGTTTCCTGCCTTGAACCTTTGACAATGCACTTAAATCTTGTCTGAGCATTCGAACCTTCGAAGACGTTGGGACGGTGGCACGATCCTTTTCTACCCGCGAATTTTTAAAAAGCGGTTCGCTTGGAAATTATTGCCTTGCTTGAGCTCCATATATCAACGGTATGAATGAGCGCAATATCCTGCTACACCGAGCACAAAAAGTCATTTTAAAACCCCAGTACAGTTGACTTACTTCGCGGGCCAGCTTCCGCATTACCAGGGCTTCAATTGCCAATAGTGGGGGTGAGGGATAGGAGACACAAACGGTCACATGGTAATAGTCACATGGCAATCCTCTGGATGAAGTTGACGGTCTCCACACGTTGCTTCCATCCCTGTGTTTCCCAGCAGTTATGGCCATTGATCGTTGCGGTCAGGTTGCAACCTTGTCATAGTCGCTTTTACTGTCAAACCGACAAGCCAACGTGATCTGCGTACTCAAGGTTACCTCCACCGCACAAATCATGAAGGTCTTCAAATCTATACATGTACTTCTTGCCGTGGTTGCCACCAGTGCCAGCGTTCACGCTACGTCAACCTCCGGCTCCGGGTCAATCTCCGCCGGCGATCCCTCTCTTCCTTTCAACGCCTCAGGCTTCGACAACACCCCGACTGAAACTCTCGCCGCCGAAATGCTTACCTTCGCCGCCACAGAAAACTCCAGTACTCCAGCGTCGCTGTCCAGCTCTGGCAGCTCGTTTACCGCCACAACCGCTGTGTCTTCGTCTTCCACGGACGCATCCGTCAGTGTGTCCCTAGACGCTTCCACCAGCTCAAGCGGATCCATCCCGCCATCTAGCAGCTCCAGCAGCGCCTCCACCTCCACCACCAGCTCGTCGTTGGACCAGTACGCGTCAACCACAAGTCCTCCAGTGTCCTCCGAAGTGTCCAGCTCGTCAAACAGTGGCAGAGGCGCCAAATCCAGCTCCGGCTCAAATTCGGCGACAACAGTTGCCCAAAACTTGGCAATGGCGGTCTCATTGCTCGTGACTGTGAGCGTCTCCCTCCTGTAGATACAAAATCACCTTCACCGCTGCACTACCGACGTCACCTGCATGAAAAACAAATGTCCTCTTTGTCCGCAACAGAATTTACGGAATTTGTATTTTCCAGATGCCCTAATTCGGGTGCGAGACCTGCGTAAAGTGCGCGCCCTTCACGCGTTCCATCATCTTGAGGTCGCGCTCGCCCTTGCGCAGCATGTACTCGATCACCACAAAGTCCTTGCGGTCCACTGACGCCGCCTAAAAGTTATAGTGCGACACAATTTTAGGAATATTACCCCAAATCAGTACTCGACTTTAAGTTTGCTAAATTTAGCTGCAGAGCGCGTCGTACGTCCCGGCGGAAGCGCTCGCGCACGTAGCGCAGCATGTCGCCATCCTTGCGTGCAGCCACTTGAAGCGCCTTCCTGTACAGAGCCAGCACCTGCAGCTGCAGCCCCGAGTGCACCTTCGCCTTCATGCCGCTGCGCACGCCTCGAAAGGCCGAGACTTGTAGTACTGAAGCCCATTTGACAGGTACTACTAGTAGTATGTGTTTTAGATGCTGTACAAATTTAGTAGGTGTTTCTGATTTGGGTACAGTTTTAAGAGTTGTCAAAGGTTTGCACAGTGTTTGAGACGTAGTACAAAGTTGCTTAGAATTGTCAACCTTCTGGCTTCAGCAATGGGGCTGATAAAGGACTCAAATGGATGTTAGAGTCTTCGCCGTGATGCTGGCACACTACTGGATTAACAAATAATTAGATGGCACCGCTCTGCAGCTGTCAAATTGAACTGAGAGCTATCCCAATTGATCTATGCGAAAAGTGGACAGTGTCCATCATTTCCTAGCTAAGGCGCACAAAAACCATCGTCTCATTCCATCATCACTCTGCGAGTTCATTTTCCAATTCTCCAGTCGACATGAAGGTGATCCAGCTTCTACTAGTCGCTGCATTGGCGATATCGGGCGTCTCCGCTGCCAGCAACTCCACGACATCCGCTTCATCATCTGTTGTGGCTTCGTCTAGTGCAGACTCCGCAACGGCTTCGTCGGCCAGTACCAGTGTTTCGTCTTCCACTTCCAGCACCTCGTCGTCGAGCTCCGTGTCAGTATCTTCGGACTCATCAACCAGTGATTCGAGCTCGGACATTTTGTCGAGCTCGGACTCGACCTCTGCACAGAGTAGCTCGGGCTCAGCATCGGGCTCAGACTCGTCCTCCTCTACGTGGTTATCAGGGTCGTCAGGTGGTGCAATTGCCCCTCGATCCGGATCCGCACTGTCGAGCTCCGACGCTGTGGCACAAGTATCTATGGCCGTGAGCACTGTCACAGCGGTCGCTGTTGCAATTGGTGTCTACGTCGTGTAGGTTGTGCAGATTGGAACACTAGCGATAATATAAACACGACACTTTCGTATCTTTCCGATGAATACTATCCGTTGTTGTCGGTTGAGGAGGGATGTCTGCCGAGATGGAATCGGTGTCCAACGGTGGACCTTGGACAAAAGTTTATTCCGATATTGAAACGTGCTTTAGCTATCATTTTGACCCCTTTTGCGATATCACTCGTCAGGCGCGAAGTACTCAGTCAGAGCAAATTGCTTCCTGCAGCTATTTTTGTTTGTTTCTATCATTAACTGAAAGCACTTTCCATATAGATAATCTGTCAATGTGTTGCTCATGTCCAATTTAATCTATTTCCAAACTACAAGACCATATTTTTATGGAAGACAAATTTTAGTAATCTGCTCCTTGCGAAATGGACATACCGATATATAGTCAGAACACGTGGCGATAGACTATCAAGGACGTTGTCTTCATCTAAGGCTTGTCGAGACGTGCACATCCGCAAATTTAATGCGAAAATGGCGAGAGACAAAGCCAATCTTTCAGTTACAAGCAAGCTGCTTGAAAGCGTTACGAGGCACCAATGCTTGCACGGTCATTACTGATTGTATCGTGTGCATCTATCTAAGTTTGTTTGAGGAGAGTTGTTCAGATCTTTGCGAAGATTTTGGTAGGTTAGCGAAACAATGTCTGATTGCCCTACGTTCGATCATATTCGTATCCCTGAGATATGTACAGGTACGTACTGAACTCAGTACAAAATATATGTTTTTGCAATTCCTGGAATTATTCCTGAAGAAACAAACTTATGACAGTTCTATTTCAACGTTATCATCAAATTGAAGAAAAAAATGTCACACTTCCAAACGTCAAAACGCAGTAGGCGCTTACTAAAGAAACTCCTGATTTCTTTGCGATTACCAACAGGGGGGGGATTTTGATTTGGTACGTTTACCAACGGAACTGCTATCCCCCAGATTCATTAGTGTTCAAAAAGATAAGCACAGAAAGGTGTCATAATATCTTGAGATCACCATGATGACAAATCCAACTGGGTCTTGAACCTCTCTTTCTGCGCCTCCGCAGCATCGTCAAATTGAGGTTTGAGAAGATCTATCACGCTTCGAAACAAACACTCTGGGAGTTCAGCAACGATGTTCAGTTGCGGGCTTCTCTTCGCCTTTCCACGAAGTTCCGGAGCATATCGTACCAAAAACACTATCCTTATACGTTCCCAAATACAGTCTCGTCGATGAAGATCTGCAATATAAGCGAACTCGGGTCTCACGCGTGCGGTTTCTAGCACAGCCTCCAGTTTTCCTCGTCGATACGTACTCTCTCCAGTGCATAACGCAAACCACGTGGCATGGCCCACACAGCGTCGATTGAGCCGATGCGCCTCAGTCACTGCCTGCGCCATGTTCAGCTCGACAGCGGCAGCCACACAACCAGAGACCGTCACGTCCCCAACGTCGATCTCCTCCGCTCTTTGACTTTGAGTTTGGTTCCACTCTCCATGAATCAGCAGCTTTTCTTCTCGCCGAGTATGGCGAATTACCCACCGCAACTTCCTGTTTCGAAGTAAATCCAGCACGCACCGCTCATCGCCACTCTTAATGGCGAAATGAAGTGCATGCAACGGCGTATTGGTTCCGCTTTCCTCCTCCGGCCTCAGAAGGTCCAAAATGAACGACGCCAGTCGTCCGTGGCCGCTTAAACACGCGAGTTCGAGCGCCGTCCGACCTTCAGCATCTTGGTCACTCCACAGCAAAACTCGACGATTTGAGTTTCTGCCATCGTGCTCCAAAAGACATTTTACCACATGTGGGTGGGCTCCAGCGGCACAAACTGCCATTAGAACAGTTCGGCGGCGGTCGTCCTTGGTCCCGAGCAAGGCCCCCTTGGCCAGCAAGAGCTTCACTAATGAAATGATATTCTTTAATGGAGGTAAAACTTGGGTAGCCGAGACCATGAGCGACGTCACGTGGGGACTCGACGACGCGCGCGCATTGGCCAGCGACGGGTTCTGGTGGATCAGACGACGCACGGCGTCCACGCGGCCGTCGCCTAGGGCCTCATGGAAGCGAGAGACGCTCGACGCGTCGGGGGCGGCAGAGCGGCGGCATCGCATTTACGCGCTGCAACCTCAGAAATGACTCGTTAGAGGCTGGTTACGCCACTGGTTACATTCCTTACAGAGGTAGTTACGACGTGGCTGGATCGGGTTACGAGAAGGTTACGAGGGGTAGATTCTTGTTTAGGGGGATGACGCGCTCAGTCGACGTGAAGCGCGGCGCTCCATCCTGCGGAGGCGCTTGGCCTTGCAGTGCCCAGGGATACACAGTCTGGAGCATGTCTGGCACGGCCGCGCTTCGATGAGAAACTGTAGAATTCGAGCTTCTTTGCTTTCGCGGATGTCGACAAAACTCAAAATGATCTCGAACGCTTCGTCGGGGATGGCCGCCAGGGGATGCAGCGCACACGGTCCTCGTTCCTGCCGCCGACTTGCTCTGCGGTTGGGGGGTTGGCCCTCTCGGAGCAGCACAAAGGCTCCGATCTGATCCCAGAGCCAAGCGCGGCGTTGCGCGCGAGCGAGGTCCACGAGGTCACGTGAGACTTTCAGCGGGGGGTGCTTGGCCCTGAGCCGAAAAAGCGCGTACCACGTTGCCAGCCGGACGTCCGCCGGGTTGAAGCGATACATGGCCAGCACGACCTGCGGCATGCTGTGGTGGATGGCTGCTTCGACGCACGTGAAGACGTTGCATTTCTGCTGCTGCGGGTCGCTAGGGACTTTGTGCGTCGTGGTGCTGAAGACGAGCTCGTCGCGGATGCGCTGCTTTCGGAGCACTTTCCACACTTTCCCTTCGTCTAGACTCGCGATAGCATCCTGCAGAGCGTGCAGTGGGAACTCCGGTGTGCGGGGTAGACTACTGGGGCTAGTGAGAAAGGGCCACATGACGAAGCAGAACTGAACTTCGCGTGCTGCGGAATGAAGTCTGAGCTGACTCAGAGGCGAGGTCCTTCCCGCGTGTCGTGATCCGGGTTGGCGATTTCGGTCACCGAGGATCACACCATCACGTCCAAGCAGCTCTAGTGGATTACTTTGATCCACCTCTATGCTTCGCGAGTTACTGGCTTCAGTCTAACTATATGTAATGGCTTCAGACACAGCAGCCGAAGTAGGATTTCGTCGCGAAACGTTCTCGGTGGAGAATGCTAACGATCGGACACACATCAGCTTCAGTGTTGAGATGGCAGTTTGCCTTGGGCATCAAACTTCGTTCAGAACCAAACTTCATTGCATCAATTACTCGAGTCTCGAAGCATTTCACCCTTGTATTACTTTCTACTTAAGTAGACTTTCGCGCACGTGCTGCTGGCGTCAGTTTCGGACGGCGTCAATGAATTCCATCAATCACGGAACGAGAAGAAGGGTCAATCGATGGCCGCAAAATTTGTTCCTTGCGCAGAACACTTATGTGTGGATCGAACGTTACAGGAACCATGCTCGCAGCTCCACTGACTCGAGTAAAAAATCAGGTGTGAAGGCAAAGTGCCTCTTTCAGTCGGCACGGTATCTATGCAACCAAGCACGCACCAAACTCGTTGGTGTTCTTGATTGAGTAATTTAACCCCAACTCCGTCATCGTGACCAACAACGCAACAGAAGAACGAAGCAAGCCATCAAAGACTTAACAGCTCGAAATTGTCGCTCACTCTTTTGTTTTTCAACTGCGGCTCGTATGTTGATCAAACAGTCTTTGAGGCATCAGTCCGGGACTTTCCAAGGGTCATATTTCTACAGCTCTCCAAATATGGTGCTATTGCGAGACAGAGAACAAGGCTTGAGTCCCTGGTGATGTTGTGCCATCAACTCACACGCCTTAATTAATGTGTCAAACTGCAAATAATAGCAGCCGCACATACTTTTATGTATCAGTTTTAACTTCCGTTTCACTGACTACTGTGAGAAAAATGTGCACCTCATTGTTGAGAACAATGTGCACCTCATTGTCCGTCCGCTGCCGCGTATTGATCCAGCACAAAGTGACGGGCCATATCACCTGCTTGCACCGCAGTGTTCCAAACAGTTAACCAATACTTCAGAACGAGATCAGTTGATCTCTGGGCTGCTGCGCTACTCCACCCCACAACAGTCTCAACATGGGTTCCAGATTGCTCAATGACACCTTTAGCGACGGTGCACAGGTAAAGCCACGAATGAGCCCCTTTCAATGCAACGGTCTGCATCGCTACGTCTCGCCGCGACGAATGATTGTTATCATTATTCACCACCCAAGCAGGGATAATGGCATGAATCCGCTCCAAATTCTCGTTGGCATCTTGCAATTTGGCGGTCAGCATCTGCGTCTCTGTGACTTCAATCGGTTGCAGCACGAACTGATATTCGGGCTTCCAGAAGACATCAGCCATCGAAAACTTCAGCAAGAAATCGAGGCGCATACGACCTTCACTCATAAGGATGAGGTCCACCTCGTAGTCCGTGTCTCGACCTGGCGCCGAGCGTCCAAGGCTCATCTGCAGCAAGCAAGCAATAACGTTAGTTAGGTTAACTTAGAACATATTTTTTCATCAACGAGGTGGCTCACTGCGAGGTAGTCCATCACGATTGCGTGTGGAATTCCGGCGCCCTTGAGAGCGAAGTCGTTCACAGACGATACACTGCATTGCCTGTAACATTTGACCGGCCCTTGATAAACAACCACTACAGTGTAAAACCCAGAACGCTAAAATTCATCTAGCTTACTGACCATTGCTGCTTCGACGTCTGTTGTTCCAGCCAGATCCTCGTACGCGTCACGGAAAAGCGGAACAGAGCATCGCGTTGCGAGCTGAACATCGCCTTCCCAATCGTTTCTGCGGTCTTGGTCGATTCAACCATCGTGCTGCTACTGGAACACCAACTTGCAAAGTGCTAACCTCCACATGAAGCCCCCACGCGAGTCAATAACAATCTGCGTTGCTGACGTGTAGTCCACCATCAATCGCTTCAAAGTGGCGAAGATTTCACGAAATACTCTCCATGTTGAAGTTAGAGGCCACTATTCAAAGCAGTGGACCAACAACGCACACCGCTCGCCATCCATACGAAGTCGAAGGAAGTCCCACTTGAATCTGCGTGTACAGGTCGCCCCAAATTGGGGCCCAATAGATTTGAGTCACACCGACGGCGTGGGGAGAGTGCGGCACCAGCTGCCCTGTTGGTGGGTCTCTCGATTCCATCTGAATCACCATTTACTTGGGGTTTGTATGGCTCCTACCAGCTTAGGTAAAGGCAGATATAAAAAGGCAATTCGTTGGACATCTGCCATGAGACCGTGTGACTTGGGATGCTGCTTGGAGGGCTCAAGTGTGGAATGAATGACTCCTCTCAGTTCCCGATTTGCCTTTACCACCGCAACAGCTCCACCGAACAAGTGCAATGAAGTTCTTCCGCTTCCTCGCTGTCGTCGCCACGGCAATCACAGCTGCCACAGTCTCCGCCACTGTCACAGAAGAGACCGGAGTGCAGGCGCGTCACATGCTCGCAATGGGCGACGAGTCGGTCATGTTCGCCCGTGGGTCATTGCGCCGAGTCCAGGAGACCAACTAAAGGCTCATCACCCACCAAGAATGATTCCAGCCAGAAAACTCAATCCTAAATTATTAATAAAAAAGTATAGTACCATTCCAAAATTGGCGTTGTCGTTTCATTTTTCGAGAAGTTGAGAAGTGTGTTGTTGTGGGTTCCCTTCGTATTTATTGGCCGTCTTGGAGGAGAATATGGCGACGTTGTCGCTGTCCGAGCTGAAAGACGCACTGACGTCCCTTGGTGTGTCGACAGCAACGGGGAATTTGAGGGGCGAGGCAAGACGAGATGAATTGGCGAGACGACTGCATCACACCCAGGTGGTCAATGAAGGAGTCGGGATGAAGGAAGTTGGAAGTGAAAAGGAAGTGCGCGGGTTGCAGAAATTGTCATTAGCAGAATTGCGCAGCGCATTGGAGTTGCGGCAGATTTCGACGCAGACACCAGGGTTAAAAGGAGACGCAAGGCGGCATGCGCTTATTCAGAGACTGATAAACGCATGCAGCAACAAGTTGCTAGACGTGTGCGATGTAAACAGTAGTCGAGTTGGCTCGAGTGATGATGAGGAGGAGGACACCAAGTCGGAAGCATCCTCGAGCGTGTACTCTATGGCGACAGAGTTTATCTTTTATGATGCAAAAGAGAACCCGAGAGCTCAGCCAGAGCAGTTGCAAGCAACTTCCTTGAAATCACGACTTCCTCTAACGGGGCTGAAGAAGGCACAGAATGAGCTTGACATTGATTTAGTTGGCAGTGAAGCGCCTGCAAAGAGCCCAGATACACTTCAGCGAGAGCTTTTTGAGCTACGATCAGAGCTACATACAGCTCGCCAGGAGCGTCAGTACCGAGTGGAACAGGCACTGCTAGAGGCTGGAATAGTAACTTCTCTGGTTGAAATTTCAACCAAGTTACAGGCCCTGGAGCGTGAAAGGCGTCGACTTCAGGATAATTTCTTTGGCCACGAACTGGTTACGTGCGAAGCTCCTTGTTCGAGTGGTAACCCGATTTCGCTTGAGCTTGTCCAGGAGGACGCTCTGCTACTTATTGAGAAGCGGCAAGCAGCACTTAAGCAGCTGGCTGAGCGAACAAAAGAAGCGATGACTGTGGCTAGGACGCATGCACTCCAACTTGAGGCCGCTCTACCAACGCTAGCTAGAGAAAAGGATCTGATTGAGCAGATTCAGCATGTCGAGTTTTGTTTGCGTTCTATGTCAGAGGTGCATAGTGATCGGATTAACGTAGCTACGGATGCTGCACAACCTTCGGAGATACCAGTTTTGACGCGATGTCGCTCAATGCCAAATGGCTTTCGACCTGATTTTTGGGAGAAAATGGGAGCCCGAGACCGCATGCAATTGCATAGCGAGTTGCGAACAGCAGCTTCATTTCATATACGTCGGGATCGGGTGGTGCTAAATGCAACAGAAGTCATTGGAGTATCTGATACGGAAACTGCACTGGCTCGAGATCCTTCGCAAGCTGATAAACTTGGAATTAAGGCTCGTTTTATGGAGAAGTCGCAGCGCAACATTGGTGAAATTAACCGGGCATATCTTGACGCTCTTGAACTGGACGATAACCATGCCGACAATCTTGGTAATTATGCGCTTTTCCTAGGTACTACCTGCGGTCAACCACAACAAGCCAAATATTATTTTCAGCAAGCTTTGGTTGCCAAACCTAAAAATGCCAAGAACCTTGCCAACTACGCCTACTTTCTCATACGAGAATATAGTGATTTTAATCAGAGTGAGATTTGCTACAAGGAAGCACTGGACATCGCCCCTAATGATGTGAATATTCTCGGAGCTTACTCGGACTTGCTTACTGCGAAGGCACACGGGAATAAATCGAAGCTTATGGTAGCGCGTCAGATTCTTAGCAAGGCACTAAATTTACTCCCCTCGCATCAGAAAAATCGATTGCGCTTGGCGCTGGTCTTAGCAGATCTAGAGGAAAATAAGCTGGCTGAACGTTGCTTTGAGATTTTGTTGCAGCAAAATCGTACTGGAACGGGGGGCGGTCTTCAATATGAGACTTCAGCCCTCGAAGACAAAGTTGCGTTGGTGTATATTTACGAAAGCTATGCGGTTTTCCTCCACCGATGCAGAGAATGGCCTCGTGCAAAGCTAATGTATAGTGAAGCACTTGCGTTAGATCCTCAACGGCCCTCGCTGATACGGCAATTGTAAGTTTGTTGAATTGTTAAAGCTTCTGGTTACAGAGTGTTGACGGTAGTTGTGTAGCTCGTGCTTTTTACGTGAAAGCAAGTCGTTTGTGTCTCCGTATGTAGCCCATGTTTGCTACTAGACGACCACTCTCAGTGAGACGTATGGGCTACAGTGAATAGGATATAGCTGCCCGTACGGAAGTTCGGCTAGTTTGTCGCCGCCGTTACTGCCACGGAAAATATGTGGACTGTACGAGCAATTCCGTCGTAATCGACAAGATCACCATCATAAGTGATACAGCTATCCTCATATTCGATTTTTGAAAACATAATACGTCATGTGCTGCAGCTCTTTTTCGATTACATGTATTCTAAGTTACTGGACCAAAACGATGAGGAGCAAACCTACGGTTTGACCGAACACATCACGAATTTTGCTGTACCAACTGCTGCCTGCGAACCAAGGCTCGTTTGCTGCTGCCAGCGAACCAAGGCTCGTTGTACTTTACTTCTTCAAAAAATCGCTATGGTTTTCTGCCAAGACAGCGGTGTCGGTGATTCAGAGCGCTTCGACACCAGATTTGGGCCGAATTGCGTTGAAGTGAGATGGTGTGCCAAGCACATCGCTCTACAGATGGTGAAATCGGCGCATAATCGAGATATTCGACATACTTGAGTGATTAATTGGTCGCTTAGCGGGAGTGCATGTCATCGCTCGATCCTGAGATCTATCTCGCCCGGAAAGCGATTCCTGAACTATCTCGGCTGTTCGAAGCCTACACACTTGACATGGACCGAGTGAGCCCAGTCACTGGGCCACTGGTAACAATCAAAGTCCACAAATCTTTCCTTTGCTCGTTCCTTAGCGATCATAGCTGGAGCCATGCTGTACCGTACAGCCTGTACGTGCTCAGGTCGCATCCCTTTGACGAGCTGTATCCGAATATCCTGTATACCAACTGCAGTGATGATCCGCCTCCAGCTGGTTTGGTAGCACGCGTCGGACACCAATTTACTCGTGCTTTGTTTGTTTTCCGTTCGCAATACATGTAGGCTCTATCTCTTGAAGACTCAGATGGCGCTCCGCGATCCTTCATACTGGTAGCTGACTCAGGCTCATTTCGAAACTCGCATTCTCCTGTTCACAACAACAGCAGCCTCCGAAGCAACAATGAAGCTCTTCTCGACGCTCGCGCTCCTCGCTGTCATCGCACAGTGCTCTGAAGGTCACCAAATGCTCCGCTCCGCTTCCACCAAGTCGGTTGACTTTTCCACGCTGAGCGGAACGGGCTCGGACTCCGTTGGTTCGAAGAAGCACAAGCC
>BSXT01002049.1:0-43000 GCA_030267785.1 Phytophthora fragariaefolia | reverse complement strand
GATATTTGGTTAATACCAAGTACTGTTCTGTTAATATGTGTCACACACACCTGTGTGTTCCACACTGTAACCTCGTGTGTATCACACAGTAACCTTGTGTGACACACACCGTGTAACCCCGTTACAACCATCTTCAATCATCTCTGATCGAGATCCCCGCTTCACCGCCGCATTCTGGTACGAGGTCTTCAAGCTAGTGGGGACGCGGTTGAAGATGTCCACCGCGTCACATCCGGAGACGGACGGCCAGACCGAACGCGCGAACAGGGTCGTCGATGACGTGCTGAAAAGCTTCGCCACGTCGTTCAAGTCGTGGAGCTCGTTCCTGCGTATGGTTGAGTTCGCACTCAGCAGTGCAGTACACACATCGACCGGTCTCACGCCATTCTACGTCAACTACGGTCGACACCCCCGTGTTCCGGCGCTCCTCGGCATGGAGCGCTCGGTGCCCCAAGGCGATGCTGACACCGAGAATGACTCGGTGCACCTTCCGAATGACCCAGTGGCCAGCGGCACTGAGGCCGCTGGCGATCCACGCCGTGAGAGAGCTGACGGCGTTATCTCCTCCTTGATGAACGGAGTCACGACTCGGCACGGTGCCCGTGCCTCAATTCGAGGCATGCGTACGCGTGCCGCCACGAGGGCGGCACCATCAAACATCGCTTCTTGGGCAAGTCGGACGCTGATCAACCCACGTCAGCGTCCTCGTGCAATTGCGTATGAAGACACATCCGGCGCGACGACCCCGCCCGCGCCGCCTCCAGCAAACTTTGACCCCGTTCCGGCCCCACAACCGCGTGATACAGCAGCTGTCAACGAGTTCTTACAGCGACACCAGAGTGTGGTGCGCTACGTTCGTGATGCGATTGCAGTGGCAGTCGATCGCCAGAAGGAGAACGCTGATCGACGCGGCCGCAAGAACATGGAGAAGTTCGCCGTCGGCGACCGCGTCTTACTGTCGACGACCGACATTCAACCCATTTTCGTCACCAAATTGGGCGCGAACAAGCTCGCGCCAAGGTATATTGGGCCATTTAAAGTGTTGAAAGTGTTAGGGGATGCCTACACGCTACAGCTACCTACAGCGCTCCGGCTTCATCCTACGTTCTACGTCGGTCGGCTGCGGTGATACCATCCCCCGCTCATTCCCAGCGACGCTGCCACGCACCAGCGTCCCAGTCTTGGCCCCGATGCGGCACTCGGTGACGCAGTTCCTGGTTCGCCCACTCCAGCACTTCAAGCCGGCGGGCGAGGCGGTCGAGACGCCGAGCGACCTCGGCGTCCTGTCAGCGATCGCGCTCTGTTTGAGCGCGACGGTCCTGCGCCTCTTGTCGACGGTGGGGGTAATATTCGGCATATTGTGGAGGCAATCCTGCAGCACGATGACGTCCGTTCTGCCCCGCAGATGGGTCGCGGTGTTTGTCACCGCGACGGCGCAGTACCATCGCATCGTCAATACCTTGTGCGTTGGCTTGGCCCAATGCCGGATAGCTGGGAGCCGCGCGCCGTCCTACTCGCGGACGTTCCGGACTGCATGGCTGCGTACGAGGCAAGCCTCGTACAGGATGCGGCTCCTCCAAGCGGCGCGGCGGCGCGCCGCGCCTAGCTTCACTCAACGCGGCTTCATAACGACCCACCGCAGCCCGCTCAGACTCGGAGAGAGGCGTCTCGTCAGTGATTTGTCGCCACTCTGCATCGCTGGGTCGCGGCAAGTTGTAGCCGCGACAGCATCGACACCCAATGCGATTATGAACGAAGCAGCAACGACGATCAGCTTCCCACGATGCCTCGCTGATGCGGCGTCCCCCGCGTCCATGATGCTGTCTTTGTCTGTGTCTCTCCGATTCGAAAGTGAACTGTCACAAGTCCAAGCCGCGCGTTTCCAGCTTCTTTCTACATTCTAGATATGTCCATGTCCCAAGCTTAGTAGGGGTTGGTGTGACAGGTCACTGTCACACGGTGGCCAATCCGAGCCCAGTATAGCTTTAATGGTTGGGGCGGTCTCGAGTGTCGAGACCGTCTCGACTATTCAATCAGAGTTAAATTTCCTACCGAGTCCTCACGCGCGAGTGTACGTCGGTAACGGCCTTAGGCCCGTTACAATCTACCACGAGAATTTGCTGACTGTAGACCATACTCCGCAGTGACGCTCGACAAACAACAATACCCCTACAAAATCTGCCATCTGAGCCGGTCTGAAGGTCAGTATACGAACCAGGATTCTTGTCGACAAAACACTTGAGAAGTGACAGAAGGCATTGGTACCCTAGAAGTTGATTATTGACAGTACCCTCCGTTATGACACTTTTCACGCGCTTGACGATACTATCGCTAGGTATAAAAATTCCCTTTGCGTGTTAAAGAGTTCTCGAGATCAAGCTGCACTGATCAAGATAACTGTGTTGCGAAAAGCAGGCTCAGCTAGCAACTTTCTAGTACTTGTCAGTTTTGGAATAGAACTGCAGTTGCCGTGCTCTAGGTCTACCGAGCCAATGCATCACGGACTACCCGATAGTGAATTTTCTGCCCGACTTCGTTGGTATAACTGCATGTAGAAGCCGCACACTGGGGACTAACAAACCATGCGGTTGTGCCCACCCCCACCGCGTACCACACCCACTCTAGAAATAAGCGAGAGTGCAGTCTGGTACAACCCACTCGATTCTTTAGCGTCCTCGAACTCATCCGCGACTCACAGCGCTGCTATCGCGTGCTGACGGCTGCAGACTCTCAACTGAACAGGCAACACACTCGTGGTATTTTAAACTCCTCCAATGAATTAATCACATCGGGTATGCTGGTTTTGGACGGAAACTAGTTTGTGTATGCTGGTTTTGGACTTTTCTCCACATTCTCGGGCAAAGCAATCACGCCGCACGTTGCTGATGTCGCCGACGTCGCGCCCGGAGCGAGCGCCGATGGCGTCCGTGGCCGTCGTCTGCCGGGCCAAGAGCGGACTGCTGGGCTCGTGCGAGCACATCGGCGAGCACATCGACACGTTCCTGGACTTCTCGCCCAAGTGGAGCCCCGCCGCCGCCGCGCACTTCGGCTACTTCCGTCTGCTGCAGCGCCTGGGCGATACGAGCCGGCGCCTGGATCCCGTGAGCACTCACAGCTGCTACCTGGCGGCGGTGCAACAGGGGAACGTGCAGGTGCTCGCGTGGATCCACGCCCATGAGCCGACGTTTGCCGCGCCCAAGGTCGCCATGGACAAGGCTGCCAAGTCCGGCTGCCTCCACGTCGTGCGCTGGCTGCATGCTCTCCAGATGAGTGGGGGGACAGTGGACAAGAAGGGAACCAAGAGAGGCGCAGGATGCACAGCCGACGCAATGGACGGTGCTGCAGGGCGGGGACACCTGGACGTCGTCAAGTGGCTCCACCACCACCGCCAGGAAGGATGCACGTCCCACGCGATGGACGCTGCAGCAGCTAACGGTCATTTGGAGGTAGTCAAGTGGCTGCATCAACACCGTACGGAGGGATGCACAACCAAGGCGATGAACTTTGCTGCGCGCAATGGCCACCTGGATGTGGTCGAGTGGCTGCATTCACATCGCAAGGAAGGGTGCACGCACTTAGCTATGGTCTACGCGGCACTCCGAGGCTGCCTTGAGATTGTGAAATGGCTGCATGTTAATCGCACGGAAGGTTGTACATCGCTGGCAATGGATTATGCAGCCCAAAGAGGCCACCTAGAAGTCGTGCAGTGGCTTCATGCCAATCGAGGGGAAGGCTGCTCTTCTTGTGCTTTGGATGATGCCGTTCGAGGTGGCTACGTCGAAGTGACGTGGTTCTTGCACACAAAACGCCAAGAAGGATGTACTACTGCTGCGATGGATGTTGCAGCAAGAGAGGGTTGGCTACCGATGGTACAACGTCTACATCACGAGCGAAGCGAGGGTTGCACGAAGCAGGCAGCGGATTGGGCAGCTCGAGGTGGCCACTTCGACGTGCTGAAATTTCTTCTCCAACACCGCTTTGAAGGCTGTTCGCATTTGGCGATGGACTACGCTGCAGCCCGAGGGCATCTGGAAATCGTGCAGTATTTGCACGAAACACGCACAGAAGGCTGCAGTCGCTGGGCGCTGAATCAGGCTGCTGCAAATGGCCACTTGATGATCGTAGCATTTCTCCATTCAAATCGTCGTGAAGGCTGCACAGTGTACGCTATTAACAACGCTGCAGCAAATGGCCACTTAAATGTAGTCATGTTGTTACACTATCGACGCCAAGAGGGCTGTACGGAGTCAGCTATGGACGAGGCTGCTGCCAATGGGCACTTTGAGATCGTCAAGTTTCTTCATGAACGGAGAATCGAAGGGTGTACACAAAAGGCGATAGACCACGCGGCAGCTGGAGGCCACCTAGAGATTGTAAAATTCTACATTCCCACCGTACTGAAGGTTGCACACGAGAAGCTATGAACGGGGCTGCGTGCTTTGGACACCTTGAAGTTGTCAAATTCTTGCACAAGAATCGTCGCGAAGGCTGCACACGAGAAGCTATGGATGAAGCTGCTCGAAATGGCCACCTAGCTGTCGTCGAATGGCTTCACTGGAACCGGCGGGAAGGGTGCACAACGAATGCTATGGATGGAGCTGCTTGGTTTGGCCACATGGATGTGCTGCAATTTCTCCATAATCATCGGCGCGAAGGCTGCACTCGACGCGCCTTCCGAGATGCATCACTATCTGGGCATATGGGTGTTGTCGAGTGGCTCGTCAAGTTCTATCCGCAACATGCCGACCCTGGAGATAATGATTTCCGGCTCAGCAATGCCAGATTCACCCCTGTGCCATAGAATCTTGTAGACATGTTTTAAACTAAAACGACATTTGCCGCATAACCTCAGTTAACATTAAACTGGCGTGCACTGCGCACGCGGGTCTCTTGGCGGAGACACATCGTCTTGCTTTCTTTTCGGTAACTTTTTGTTGTTGGTTGTTATAACTAGATAGTATAGGTAACCTGTCAAAAGAAGAGAACTTGGAAATGATGGCATCTAACTTCCATAGTTAACCCGCCCGAAGACAGTAACATTTACGTGAGTTGGTGTGTCGAAACAGAATTCAATAAAATGTACACGTCATACCTTTCAAATTCTTATACTGGGTATTTACAGAGCTGCATTACCTTTTAGTTTGCCAGATGCCAGCTTCGCCTCCGACGTAGTCTACAAGTTGTTATAAATTGCAAATGGGGACCAAGTCCGCAAAAACTACTGTAGTTAAGTAATAACAACATGGTCGGTGCCGGCGATTGGGGAAGCGGGATTCCGAGCCCTGGTATACTCTTCCCCAGACGCTGGGAGCGAGACAACACTCCCTTGCGTAGCGAGAGCAATGCATTCTGCATTGAAGTCACTGGCTGCCTCGTTCGAGTGCCTTATATCATCGGCCTGATACTCTTTTTTCGTACTGTCGCTGCGACGCGCAAGTCCTGAATCTCCGCCGCAGCCTCAAGATTGGCTCGGTGCGAGTGCAAGGCGGCTGCGAGAGGTGGCCGAAGACGAATGCACCGACGCCTGTTTGTAAGATCATCCGGCCGCCTGCACTTTTATATTAAGCTGAATGGCTCGAGCTCTCATCATCTAACAGAACGCTCTACATCAAAAGCGTTCCCAAGGTTTCCGGGCTCCGCTGGGTAGACTGCAGTTGTGAGCTCCAACTCGCATTTGTAGGTTGCGCCTATTGTGTATCAAAACTGCTTAATGAATAACCAAGACATTGTTGCTACGAAGGATAGTATACAGTTGCCACCACTCCGAGGATTCCTAGTTAATAGCACGGCAAACGGTCAAGCTGGGTCTTGCTCCCCTTAAGTTCGCTCAGTGTCCGGGTGGCATGTTCGCGCAGACGTACCAGTTGGGCTTCATCTCGCTGCTCTACAGCGTCGGGTGCGTGCGTGCGTCGGGCGCGAGGCGAGCCGTTTACTCGCTCGGTGGCGCTACACTAACGCAGGCAACTCCGTTCTCGAACGTCGCAGTCCGCGGCCGCTGCAGCTGTGCGAGAAGCGCGAGGAGACGCCTGGAAGCGTTCGGAGAGTGCTGGATGAGGACATCCAGTCGTCCGTGATCGAGCTCTCAGCCGAGAACCTCGTGCACACTTGGGTTCGACTCCCGTTCGGCGCGGAAGAGAAGGACCCCCAGCAGCGCGTCCCCTCGGCTTCACTTCACATTCGGCTGCAGCACCTGGTACTAGTGCTCAAGAACCTGGAACAGCACGTGTCCCTCGAGGTCCATGCAGCCGACGACCGCGGATCGAGAAGACGCTTCCGCTTCTCCACGTTCCAGAAGAAGAGCGCCATTCACCCCCAGATCGCTCTGCTGCCGCTGCAATTGGACAGCGGGTGGAACCAACTGCAGCTCGACTTGGCCAAGCTCATGCACAGTTGCTACAACGCTCGGTATGCACATGCCATCAGCGTGCAGCTCCATGCGACTTGTCGAGTGCGGCGAATCTACTTTGCAGAGCAAATGTATTCGGAATCACAGCTACCCGCTGAGTTTCGGTTGTTCAAACGGCTTTGCAAGGAGCAAACGCTAGCATATCGCAAGCAGGATCGCCAGACGCCGCAATGAGCTTCAACTGGTAACCTCAAAACAGTAAAATGCTATCGAACGATTGGTTTTTTTCAAGTGGTTTGCTATTTGTTAACTTGCTAATGCTCGATGGTGGTGGAGCCGACTCACTACAAAGCAACTACCGACATGCAAGATGAATTTAAGCGCAGCCCAGCCACCACAAGGGGCAGAGAGAGCAGACGAAGCTACGCATCGTCGCTCAGCCTAAGCTGCCCACCGAGCTAAGGAAGACGCGGTAGCTTAGGTGATAACCGTGGGAGCCTTGCGGCCGGTCTTCTTCTCCAGGTCGGACAGCTTCAGGCCCACATCGATCAGCTTCTCCAGAGCAGCAGCAGCGTTCTGGTCCAAGTTGCCCGTCGGCTCCTCGTACTTCTCGATGTACATACGGATAGTCGCGCCGGCAACGCCCGTGCCCGACAGTCGGAACACCACACGCGAACCGCCCTCAAACAGGAAGCGGATGCCCTGGTGCGACGACACGCTGCCGTCCACGGGGTCCACGTATTCGAACTCATCGGCCTTCTCAATCTTGAAGCCGTTGATCTCCTTGCCCGCAACACCGTCGAACTTGGTCATCTCCGCGAACATGCCCTCAGCCGCAGCCTTGTCAACGTTCTCGTAGTCGTAACGGCAGTAGTAGTTACGGCCGTACTTCTTCCAGTGGTCGCGGACAATGTCCTCCACCGTAACCAGCGGAGCACCGTCCACCTGCTTCGAAGCCAGGATGGACAGCCAGCTCAGCACAGCCCACATGCCGTCCTTCTCACGGATGTGGTTCGAGCCCGTACCGAAGCTCTCCTCACCGCAGATAAACGGAGTGTAGTCCTCCTTGCCGAACACAACGTGCGAGTCCATCAGGTTGCCGAAGAACTTCCAGCCCGTCGGCACCTCGAAGAAGGGCACATTCATCTTCTGAGCCACACGGTCCACAGCACCGCTGGTAGGCATCGAACGAGCGACACCGCGCAGGCCGTTCTTGAAGAATGGGATCACCGTGCAGTTGGCAGCGATGATGGCAAGCGAGTCCGAAGGTGTCACGAAGAATCGCGAACCCAGGATCATGTTACGGTCGGCATCACCATCCCAGGCGGCACCGAACGAAGGTGGCTCCTGCTCCTGGCCGGTCACAGGCAGGCCCTTAGGGTCCACGCCCATGACCTTGATCAGTGCCTTGGCGTACGTAAGGTTCGGGTCAGCGTGGCCACCGTTGAAGTCCTCCATAGGAACAGCGTTCAGCAGGCATGACTCGTCGCAGCCCAGCTCCTCCACGAACACGCGGCGGGCGTACGGACCGTTCACACCAGACATGGAGTCTACCACAAACGAGAAGTCCTCGCGAGTCACCAGCTTCTTGATGGCGTGGAAGTCGAAGATCTGCTTCAGCAAGGCCACGTGGTGCTCAGCCGAGTCAAACACCTCAACCGTGATCGTACGGCTGCCATCATCAGAGACGATAGAGGTCGTGCCGATCGTTCCAACGTCGATCGTGGGGAAGTCAGCAGCGATCTTGTACGACGTGATCACCTTCGACAGAGCGTAGATCTCATTAGTGACCTTCTCAGGAGCGGGGCCACCGTTTTCGCAGTTGTACTTGATACCGAAGTCCTCGTTCGGGCCACCAGGGTTGTGGCTGGCGCTCAGAATGAAAGCACCGAAGGCAACGCTGCCACCCTCACGCTCACGCACGACAGCGGACACGCATGGCGTGCTCAGCAGACCATCCTTGCCGATCCACAGACGGTCAACACCGTAAGCCACTGCCATCTTGATGATGATTTGGATAGCCTCCTTGTTGAAGTAACGGCCATCGCCAGACACCACAAGGGTACCGCCGTTCAAGTCCTTAGCGGGAAGCGCATCGAACACCGCAGCCACGAAGTTCTGCAGGTAGTTGTCGCTCATGAACGTCTTGGTCTTCTTACGCAGTCCCGAGGTACCAGGCTTCTGGTCCTGGAACGGAGCCGTCTTGACGGTCGTCACCTTAAGCTTGCCCAGACCCTTCTGTTCACTAAGGTCCACCGTAGTGTCCTTGTACGTGCCGGCGAGGACAGTCTTCTGCTCAGAGCTCTTATTGATAACCTCAACGTTACCCTCGAACACGACGCCGGGCGCGAAGCCGACATTGCCCACAATCTTCAGGCGGTCACACTTGATCAGCGACGGCACGTTGCCACGCACCGCTGCCTCCAGCTGCTGCACCAGCTTGAAGTTCTTCGAATCCAGAGATACGATGGGGGCCACACCCTCGCGCTCAGGGGCGATCACGGGACGGTAGTCCTCCGTGATCACGTAGGCGTCCGAACGCAGCAGGATAAGGTCGTCGCACTTCTTCACGGGGGCGAAACGCGTACGGGGCACGCACACGGCGCCAGCACCGTCGAAGCACTCGATAGCAGCACCCATTGCCGTTTCCAGCTGGAACACGGGGGTCGAGCTCGAGTCCTTGGGGTCAACCGTCTTCGAGTTCTTGATCATAGGCAGGCGAATAACACCACCCTGCTTCTTCAACTCCTCCTGCAGCTTGTCCAGACGGATCCACAGGTTGTTGGTGTTGAAGTAACGGTGCTTGGTGATGTTCTGGAACTCCTTCTCGTCGTCGTCAGCGCACTGGGCAGACTCACGGAGGATGAGGCGGCCGTCAGCCACGCGCTCAGCCAGGTGGCCACCCTTCTTGTCGTTCTCGGTGCGCTCGCAGCACTCCATGAGGAAGGGCTTGCCCGACTGCGCGAAGTACGTCAGCAGGTCCAGGTCGAGGGTAGCGCCCAGGTTGTCCGAGTTCGACACGAACATGTACTTGACGCCGTCAGCGACAAGCTTGTCGAGCTTGCCAGAGCCGGCCAGCGACGCGTACAGGTCGCCGTGTCCAGGCGGGCACCACTCCTTGGATGGGTTGGCCGGGTACGTGGCCGGCTCCATGGTGGCCGCGTTCACCTTGGGCACCTTGTTCTGGAGCAGCTCCAGAGCCTCGTCCTCGACGAGCTCCGGGTACTTGGCCAGGTACTCGAGGGTGTCGGCGCTCGTGCTGAAGCTGTTCATGAGCACGAAGCGCACGTTGGACTTGTGGGTGCTGCGCAGCTCCGTCACCTGCTTGGCCATGATGTCCAGGAAGGTGTCGTCGCCCTTGACGGTGAGCAGCGACTTGGCCTTGTCCAGGCCCATGCTGGTGCCCAGGCCGCCGTTGAGCTTGAGCACGACCGTCTCCTTGAGCAGCTCCGGGTCGGCCTTGACGGACTCGCGGATGCTGCCCTCCTTGTTCTCCAGGTACGGCAGGTTGTCCGCCGGCTTGATCGAGTCCTCGGCGATCATGCCCGTCTCGCCGCTCACAAGCGCGTCGTACGAGAACTCGAACGCCTTGATGGCCTCCGTGGACAGGCCCGCGGCCTGCATCTTAGCGTGGTATGCGTCGAACTGTGCCATGCTTGTGCTGCTGCTGCTGGGGTTCGGACGGCCACGCAGCGCCGGTAGGGGGAACTTCCAGCCGAAGATCTTCGTCTTTGCGCTCGGTGTTCCAAAAGAGGAATGAGCCGAGGGAGCGCGAGCCTTTCGAGGGAAGGATCGCAGGCGGGTGGATCGTACTTACCACGCTAAGTGCGAGGCTTTCAGTGACATACTGGCGGTTTGTATGATGCTGAATGATGGGTTCCCCCCCGAGACAGTGACGTAGCGGGAATTCAGGCGAGCATACTGGGCCCAAGTCAGCGTTCGTGACGCACGCGCGAATCAGGTTTTACGGGCCGAGTGCGTACCGCAGCGGAGACCCTTCATCATGCACGGAAGGGCGCCGGCATTGCGAAGCCCGGGGGGGACTTGGGGCGAGCACGTGAGACAGTTGGCTGACGGACAGTGTACCGCGCTGAAAAAATGCTCGGGAGGGCGGAAGGAGTCCACGCCGGTGGCGCCGCAGCCATGACGACCTTTCTGTTTGGCCTCCGCGGACCGCCGAGGCTTTGGCGCTTGCGCAGGAGCGAGAAACGAGCCGCCTCGTGTTGTCGAGGGCTTCCACGTGGCCGGCCAAAAAACACTGGGGTGCGACGCGACGACCGGCGAGCCTTGATTTTTGAATGCACCCGGCTAAGTGCGGAAATCAGGAATCTTGCCACCCAAGCGGCGTGAGTCTCACGGGCCCATCACAGCTCAACGTGCGTGGCGGATCGGCAGTTTGCCGGTGGCGGGCTTCTCCAAGGAGTCTCGAGCCGAGCGCAGCGGTTGCTGTGCTGGAGCTAGGGCCCGCCAGGCACTGCATTGCAGGCGGATCTACTCGATGACAGGCAAGTACGAGTTGGATTGTTGAAGGCGCTGGCCGAGAGAAAGATCAGCGTCGCTGCTCTGCAATCGCTGAGCTGCATAGAGTGCATTGGTGCGGGCGCGTCGTAGCGCCGCGACGCCAAGGTCATGGAAGGCGAGGTGGACAAGTCTCGGCGCCAGAGAGATCTTCTGACATAGCACGCCTCTCTACAGGACTGCAAAATGCTGGCGCTCTATCTCTACCAGCTTTCGACCGACGATGCATGGCGACGTTCGGCTCGGCAAGGCCGATTGACGATCTTGCAGCTACTGTACTTCGCTACCGCCACAGCGAAGGTGCCACGCGTCTGCACCCGGAAAGGTTTGGGCTGGAGCACTGCAGGCTTGCTGAGTGCTGACAATGCGCTAGTCGGTAGATTCTCGGCGGACAAGCAAAACACTCGTATCAGTTGCCACTACCCCACTTGTATGCTGGCCGTCTCGTCTCGGGCGCAAGCACGAACATTGCTTCGCACAAAATCAATTGCGACCCGCAAAGCAACACAACAATCCCCGATCGATAGTGCCGTTGCAGCCGCACTGGCGAGTGCTAGCATACCGTTGCGTCTACCGTACCGATAAAGCCCCTGCCGAAGGGGCCCTGCGAGCATTCGAGGCAAAATTACTGCGCCCACAGCAACCCAGTCGATTAAAGAACCGTACCACGCAGTCTACCTGTTCCAGGTCACTGGGACGTTATTGCAGCAGGCCTCGCCAGTGCCGCCCGCCGGCGCGAATTGAAAGTGAGACCGGGTTCGAGTTCGTATCTTGAAAGATCACTGTACCCGACGATTGTCGATGCCTGACGTCACACGAAAAAATCGAATCTTAGCGCCTGGGACATTTTGTGCCGGACACCCCGGTCACATAGTCACATAAACCTTCATTACAGCATAAATGGAAAGCGCTTCAACTTATTAGAGATTCTCGATGGCGATGATTGCAAGTACGACTGATTGGACCATAGTGTCGTCCGAGCAGCATTCGCAGGTTGGTGTGGGTAGCCAGATGAGCTCTACCTACCAGCAACATGCGTGTCTCGTGGCCAGGCAGTTGTCATCTGAGCCGGGTTATGTATTAATAGGGGGGTCAAAATTAGAAGATGGCACTAAAAATATCACCATGCCGGCGCTACCAAAATGACCAGATGCTCGGCAAAATATCACCCCGGTCAGATATAAACTGGCCGACCATTTGCCCTGACCTCATTGCGCACTACCGTCAAAAATTCTAGAATAAAGAGAAATGTGCTGTTGCTGAGGGCGACTCGTTGAGAAATGGTAGGTTATTTCGAAAATGGTCAACCTAAACAGGTGAACCATTTCTACCGGTAGAAATGTTATGACCACCGGACATTAAAAATATGGTGGTCATTTCAAGCATAAAATCACCACTAAAAATCTAATTTTGACCCCCCCTAATAGTGCATATGAACTATTTTAACTAAATATACGTATTTCTTAAGTTTATCATAACCTCGCGGTATATCCTTATTCGTGAGATTTCCTATGTATTATCGCGCCCTAATCTAGTGGGATATACGCTCATGGTTCGAGTTGGCGTTGAATACCGATTCAACCACTGCGTTACTCCGTGCGTTGACTAGAGACGCTTCACCCGAGTCTCCACCGTCAAAAAAGCTAATTTGTTATTTAGGATAAAAACGGAACTCTGTGCATTGTTTGCTGAAATATCGGTATTAGTTAGTAGTGAGCAGTATAATGGTGCTGGAAACTGCCCTGCAAGTAGAATACACGAGTGAGGATAAATCGCGAACTTGTCAGTTTTCCTTGTACTTTTAAGTTTATACTGGAATAGCTAAGCTCGCAAGGTAAACCCAAATCAAAGTAATTTGTTGATCCCAGTAACTGAAGCCGGTAAACTGAATCTTCACAGCATTATGGAATCTCTCTCGCTCGATAAATAAATAGCTGCTAGTTGTAGCTTTTCAAACAACTTGTTCCCAATTATCCATGAGAGCATCAATTGCTTTTAATTAAACGACTTCTTAGATACAAGAACTCACTGAATTCCCAAATACATATGCATCAAACCTTGAAGTGCGGATTTCGTTTTCGGCGCTGTAGAATGAATCTTTTAAAAGATCAGCGAAGAATGTTAATGCTATTTTCAAAACGTATTGCGCCCTCATCGCAACATTGAAGGCAGGACAATGAAGTCACCAATTTGTTTTGCAGTGGTGAATGAATATTGCAGTGGCTAGTTCGTTAGCCCCGCGAGCATATTTATAAAGTACATGCCATAAGAATATACCCCACAGGGGCGGAGCGCTCGGTGCACCAACTGCTATCCACGTTGTACAGGATTTGGAAGGTTTGACCCCCCCCCCTCCCGAGTCATGTAGTGCGGCGTTAGTGTTAGCGATACAATGTACCACACCGCTCAGTTCTGTTTGTGCCGCTCATGCTAAACTTGTGCACACATCGCTCGTCAGGTTCGCGTTAATGTGGATGTACGCCGGCGAACGTGACATGCAGGTGTTGTTGGCATTGACCCGCCAATTGCGTCCTCCTACTGTTATTAATACGGCAATAGATTGCTGAGCCCATCCAGAATGCAGTGCGGCTCGCCACTAACTTGACAACCCGCTGAAAGCAGAATCAGTGGCGACAAACCAGACAGCCTCGTTGCAGTATTTCCGCACATATACACTGTATTGCACTCGCCAGTGACAGACTTCAAGGCCGCCGCATAAAAGTGGTCCACATGTACCTCCCACATCGCATACGCTGCGGCGCCAAGCCCAGTCGTCCCCCCACATTCGCTCGAGAAGCCCCGGCCCAAGCAGCGAGTTCGTGCTACCGTAGCCGCCATGTCCAAGCGCGCGCACTCCAAGATCTCGTCGGGCGGCGTGCTCAGCAGCATGCTCAGCTCTCTGTCGCGCACGAACGAGTCGGCGCTCACGGCCAAGAAGGCGGAGGCGCAGGTGGCCAAGCTCACGGCCGGCCGCGGCCAGACCATCGCCGTGGACGACAACTCGGCCGCGCCCGACGCCGCCATCGCCCAGTTCCTGCAGGACATGCGCGCGCTCATCGACGAGAAGGGCTTCGGCGCCAACGTGGAGGTGGAGCTGCGCCTCGGCCGCATCACGTCGTGCCTGCAGGAGGCGCGCTGCCGTCCGTCCCAGGAGGGCGTGGACGCCGCCGTCGTGCTCTCGGACGCGCAGATGAAGGCCGTGGGCGCCAAGTTCGTGCCCGGCGTGGCCGAGGTGGACTACAAGGGCTTCGTGCGCGGCGTGGAGGGCATGCTGCGCGGAGACGCCTACTCGGAGCACAAGGAGAAGCAGGTGGTGCACAACATGGCGCAGTCCAAGCGCGTGGTGCAGGACGTGGACCCGCAGAGCAACCTGCGGGGCAAGCCCATGGTGCAGGTCAAGGAGCGCCTCGGATCCATTGATATTTTCATGCCGCATTGCCAGTACGACTGCCGCGTGTCGATCTCGTGCGAGTTCCCCCTGCGAGAGCTCGAGGGCGACATGAGCGAGATGCCGGCAGCCGAGAACATCCGCCACAAGGACCGAGTTTCGGCGGTCGGACGGGACTTGCGCGTTGACCTCACTAAGGTGCTCGAGGAGAGCACGAACAAAAAGTTGTTCGAGGTGGAGGTCGAGCTCAGCGAGCCGGCGGTCAACGGATGGCTCAGCCAGCCAGATGAAAATGGACAGAGCTGGAAGAGCGCGATTGAGACGTCGTCGTTGTTGTGGAAGATGGTCAAATACTTCATGCCGAACTCTGGCCAAGCGTTCAAGCGCCACTGGGACTTCCCAGGCGCGACTGAAGTGCAAAACGCGTACCAAGGACGTCTTGGCATTCGTGGTAAATTCAGTGGCACGATGCCGGTGGGCTTCGCGCGTTGGCATATTCCGCTCGTGCAGAGTCGCGAGTATTTTGTATCCGAGAAGACGGATGGTGTTCGCTATTTCCTGGTCGTTGCTGGAGGCACTACTGTGCTGATAGATCGCTCCAACTCGCCTTTTGCTGCGTCCGGTTTAGATCTGCTGAAGCTAGTGCTGCCTGAAGGAACGGTGCTTGACGGTGAACTTGTGGTATGTTTTCTAATGCGCAGAAGGCTGAGCTTCGTCGGCGTATCCATAAGGATACTAATTTTGTCTGTTGTTCACAGTTCCATCAGAGGGACAAGCGCTACGTCTTCATCGCATTCGATATCATTGCGACTGGTCCTTCCGTAGAGGACTCTCACGTGGACAAGCCGTTCGCTGAGCGCCTCCGAATATTGAACGATTTCCTGTCGGAAGAGTACGCTTTTTATGTTTGAATTTTCTCGTCCTACAGCACGCTGATACTGACCTTCTTTATAATGGTAGGGGTCCTTACGCGTCGGGCATCCGTAACCTGGACATTAATCGCCATGCCATCATGCTTATCCTTCGCAAGAAGTGGGTGCCACACCGCCACATTATGGAAGTGTTTCGTCAGATCCAACGAGTCCAGAAGCGCGACCACAGCCTGGCACGGATCTACAGTGACGATAAGCGTGTCCACTACACGGATGGTGTGGTCTTCTGTCCCAATACGAAATACGTGACGAACACGCACCAAGAGTACCTGAAGTGGAAGTGGTCGGACCTGATCACGGTGGACTTTTTGGCCACACTGAACCAGGCGGGTGATGGCGTTCAGCTGTCGTGTGGCGGGCCCCGCAACACGCATATCGAGCTGGATTCGATTGTGCGGCTGGACCCGAAGGATGTGCCCGTTGTGCACAAACTGGTTTCGAGGACACCAAACCGCCAAGCGGTACTCGAGTTTGCTTTTAATGCAGACAAGGGTCTCTGGAACTACAAGTGCCCGCGCCCAGACAAGGACTGCGCGAACTACATCCGTACGGTACTCGGCTCGCTTGTAAATATGGCCGAAGGCATTTCAGAGGAAGAGCTGCAGTACCGCCTGACGAACCCGAATAGCCAGGAATGGAACAACCACATGAAGCGCATGCGCCGTACACTGCTGGAGGAACACAAGTAACTACTACTACATAACTGTGAACCTGGCTCTTCCGGCTATCACGGGTGAGCGTTACTAGAAGTCCAGCTTGGCGTTGAAAGTAGCACCGATAAGAAGAAAAATATACTTGCAGCTTTGTCCATGTCCGAGCTGCTTTCAGGATTGAAGCGTGACGACGCGCTCCCATACACACCGTTACTATGGCGCGATGTATTGGTGATTCACCATTATTAACGAACAATGAAATAATGCCAAAGGGATTGATAGACAAGCTGGGTCTCACTCGCACAACAGAAGCAAATACTTCGAAGTAATAAAGTCAACAAGTTGCAAAAGTAAAACTTACTTTACACCGAAGAATCCGACACCTCTTTGCAAGCAAAGAACGACCCTAAGCACCGGTGCGGACGTGTTGACCAGAAACTTACGAGAGAGCGACAGAATAGAAAAGCTTCATGATGGCCAGTTTCCTCCTATCCATAAACACTCGAGCGGCTCGCTCTCCCCTCAGCTTCATCGGTGCTTCCGTGTATCTTGCCCTCCAGCTTATTCGCCTCTCTCATTATTGAGTCCAAGATTTGATCCGTCACACCAGGGTAACTACCCCAGCTCTTACCAATCACTAGGATTGCCGTACAACCTCTCACGTATATATGCAGCTTCCAACAATGCACCAGTCGCAGCTAAGTCGATCCTCTCCCAGCGTGCTCATAGCACACTCCGCCACAGCTTGTTCAGCAGGTGCATGCACGCTTGGTTGTTGGTCACCCACACAATAAACTACAGCACACAAGCCACAATGTAAGTAAGCATGCTACCTCACAAAAGCGCCTCACAGATCCAAACACTCACCTTGGCGCGTTGCGTGGGGGTAAGGATATTCTGCAGTTTGTCCATCTCCATATCTAGGGTGGAGTTTTTGTTGGTCACCTCGGTTTTGAGCTCCGCCAGCAGTCCCAGTGCACTCTTGAGGTTCTCGCAGATCAACGAGATGGATCCCCTCTGCTGCTGAATCTTCTTCTTCTGGTCCTCGCTCAGCCCCAGTTCCTTGGCCAGGATGACCGGCAGGCTGGTCTCGTCCTCCTCGTCCTGCCAGAAGCTGTCGTCCTGGCGCAGAGCCCAAATGCACATCTTGGTTACTTGCGTGGGCAGGAGCAGCCGCTCGATCTGATGAAGGTGGTAGCTCAGCGCCGAGCGGCGGCCGTGGCCGTAGTCCGAGTACTGCTCCTTGAAATTGTCGATCTTCTCGGCGAGCTCCTTCTCCGAGGCGCCGCGCTGGATCATCTTCTCGAGTTCCTCGCACACGCGGTTCTTCTCCTTCTCCTCCTGGCGGATAGCCTCCTTGCCCGCCTTCAGCTGGCCCCGCAGCTCCATGTTCTCGCGCTCCAGCTGGCGGCAGCGCTCCTCCACGCCCAGGATGTGCTCGCGCTTGCGGCGCCTGCACTCGCGCGCCGACTCGCGGTTGCGCTCGAGCTTGAGCTTGCGCTGCAGACTGGTGAGGTCTCCGGTGTTGTTGTCGCTGCCGCTGCTGGACGCGGGGGCCTTCTCCGCCTTGGGGGACTTGACGGCGGCCGCCGCCGCCACTGGAGGAGCGGCCACCGCCGCGCCCGCGCCGCCGTGCACGCCCTGGCGCTTCTGCACGAGCGCGTTGTTGGCGCCCTCGAGGTGGCGCAGCAGACCCTCCGTGTTGATGAGCGGCTTGCCGTGCAGGTCCCTGGCCACGTCCGCCGCCGCCTCGGCGGCCGAGCGCTTCTTGCCGCGCTGCGTGGGCGCGGGCTTGGTGGGCGCCGCCATCGTGGCCGGCGCCGTGGTGGTGGCGGGCGTGGAGGCCGGCAGCGCCGCCGTGAGCGCGCCCGCCTGGACGAGCGGCGCGGTGGACGTGGCGTGCAGCGTGAGCGGGAGACTGGTGTCGTCCCCCGGCCCCAGCATGCGGAACGGGTCGTCCAGCGCCATGGACGTGGCCAGCGCGTGCGCGTGGTCCACGCCGCCGCCCACGGGCGCGTGCACGGCGGGCGCCGTCATGTTCTCCGAGTTGAAGAGCAGCCACGAGAACATATCGCGGTTGGTGGCGCCCATGAGCTCCATGTCGGCCGCCACGTCCGCGCTCGGCGGCGCCATCGTTGGCGTGCGGGGCAGTGAAGCGACCTCCTTCATCCTGGACTGGTAGGGAAGTGGTGGTGACGCGGCGTGCTCACGGAAGGCGTTCGAGCCCCGGGGCGTTCGGTCCGAAATTGAACCACTAGGCGCCGCGAAAGCCAGGCGAGGCGCTCGCGCCACCGGATGTACCCCGGTCGGTGACGCGCTACGGTCGGTTAGGCCCCCGAACTTCGTGCTCGCCTAACCCGCAGAATCCTTCTCTGTAAGTGACTCCGTTTCACTATGCAACAGATTGCGTGATAATGGCGACGTCGACGGGGGGATGGGGAAGGATTCGAACTGATACCGTAGCGCTGCGGCTAGGTACGGCGAATCAGGACTAAATAGCTGAGCTGGTGCTGGCCTGGGTGCCGCCAGCATGGAGGGGGGGGGGGGCGCATTACCTCAGACCCGCACCGACAGGCAGTGTTTTCGGCGCCTGGAGGGCTGCCAGCTTGTGGTTATCGACACTTGACGGGCGTAATCACTCTGGTCCACCTCGCGTGCTGCGCAGCCCGCGGTGATGTCATCACTGGCGCCCCCAGTGGCGGAAGTGATGACAGGGCGGGCCGCGGTGCAGAAGGCGGGCTGCGCGGGCGTAAGTTGAAGCGGCAGCCTGAGTCTGGCGGCGGCGTGCCACCAGTTCTCCGTCAAACAGTGCTGCCGCTGCTGCCACAGAGGCTCTGTCAGAGCTTCCATGCTACTCACGCACAGCCTGCGTGCCTGCCTGGCAGGCTGTCATTGGCAGCACGCTCCCGCGTGATCAGCACCCGCGGCGAGCAGAGACTGCCAGACTGGACCAGTCACTGGTTGGCCCCAAGCTCGCGCGATCAGGCTCGACACGTTCGCACCGAAATGCGCTGCAGCAAGCAAGTTGAAGCGCGCGTGACGCACCCTCTGACGTGGCGCCAAAACTGAAGTTAAACGAAAGCGCTGAATACCATCCGCGGTCACTGCGACCAGGCACTGCTCCGCGCGCGCCGCTACGCAGTCTTCTCAAAGCCCTTGGTGAGCCGAGTGTTACCGGTAGCGGAGCGGAAGGCGCCGGCTTTGCGAGTGACCGACAGCAGTCGTGGGCACGTGTCTGCCGTTAACTCGCTGGGGAAAGCGGCTGAGATGGGGGTGGTGCTGCAAGAGGACCAGCGCCAGCGTGCCAAATCGGAGATCCGTTGTGGTGGTCGACTCTGTCGTGCAAGTTGGTCCCAGCTGTATGGATAGATTCACCGAGAGGCGCAGGCGTGACGTGCACGAGCCCCAGCAGCGCCGCCACCGCCGTGTCCGACGAGATCCCGCACTTTAAGAATCTAGAGAACTCCCACGCATCAGTTGCTGCTGCTGCCACCATCAGATCGTTGCAGTTCGTAACAGCTAGCAGAGGCTCCTTCTCTCTGTTCGCATCCGGGAGGCGGCAGGCGGCAGGCTGGCGGCACCAATGTTCCCGGGTCTCGGCTAAGTACGACAGCTAATCTTGGACTCGCGCTTGTATGCGGCATACAGAGAGCAAGTGTCTTGACACCTTTCGCACTTAACGGTGGCGACACGCGGCTCGTTTCTGGCCGGCGAGCGGACGACGGAACCGGCTGCTAAGGTGTCGCGAAGGTGGCATCCTGCCTGTCTCTTCTCGGTCGGTCGGTCGGAACACCATACAATCCTTGTGGTATCCCACCGGTCGGTCGATGAGGTTGCGCGTATAAGAAAGCGAGGCAAGCGTCCTGTTGCGAAGCCGTGTCGTCTTGCCGCGGGGTGGAAAAGGAAGGAGCCCGTGCAGCAGTCCACAATTGCCGCGCGTAAAGGAAAGGTCGAGAGGTACGTCCAGCTCGGCGATACGTGGCCGTCCCTCTGGCCGTTGTCTGCGTCGCTCATTCGCGTATCACTCGTCCATCGGCGCAGATCAACTCGTCCGATACTCTTCCCCCCCCTCCTCCCCCTCATCCGTCTCCTCCGCTAGCACACCAGCATGGGCAACAAGGGATCCAAGGGCGCCAAGAGCATGCGCCCGCCCATCAAGAGCGACTCGCGCGGCTTCAAGTTCGCCAACTACGCCAACGGCGGCCGCGACGCCGGCAAGAGCGCGCCCGCCGCGCCCTCGTACCCGTCGGACGGCCCCCCGCCGGCCCCTGGCCACGCGCAGGCCCCGCCGTCGCAGCAGCAGCAGCAGTCGTCCTCGCAGAATGAGGAGGAGTGTACGTACTGCAGCGAGTCTGAAGTGTCTTGCCGCGTCTTCCTGGAGAGGGTGACGCCGTTTGCTTAACGTTGTCGCGTCGTGGCTGCAGCCGACCTGGAGGACGATGACTCGGGCCCGATCGAGCAGATCGCTATCGAGGACATGGACGGCCCCGCCCGCCCGCAGACCAAGGTGAACGTGGAGGACTTCGACCTGCTCAAGGTGCTGGGCAAGGGCAGCTTCGGCAAGGTCATGATGGTGCGCAAGAAGGACACCAAGATGATCTACGCCATGAAGACGCTGCGCAAGGCCGCGCTGGTCAAGCGCAACCAGCTGCTGCACACCAAGACGGAGCGCAGCATCCTGCAGAGCATCAAGCACCCGTACCTGACGAGCCTCACGTACGCCTTCCAGACGCCCGACAAGCTCTACCTGGTCATGGACTACTGCGGCGGTGGCGAGCTCTTCTTCTGGCTCAAGAAGGACCGCCGCTTCTCCCAGCAGAAGGCGCGTCTGTTCGCCGCCGAGATCATCCTTGCTCTCCAGGAGCTGCACAAGCACGACATCATTTACCGTGACTTGAAGCCCGAAAACATTCTGCTGGATCTGGAGGGCCACATCCGCCTGACCGATTTCGGTCTGTCCAAGGAGGCCGTCACGGGCGCTGGCGCCGTTGGTGGAACCAAGACGTTCTGCGGTACGCCCGAGTACCTCGCTCCTGAGATTCTGGAGAACAAGGGCCACGGCAAGGCTGTGGACTGGTGGAGTCTGGGTACGCTTATCTACGAAATGCTCACGGGCCTGCCGCCCTTCTACGACCAGAACATGCAGCGTATGTATGACAAGATTCTGAACGCTCCGCTGCGCTTCCCGTCTTTTATGTCGGCCGAGGCTAAGGACCTGCTGACCGGTCTGCTGACGCGTAAGGTTTCGGACCGTCTTGGTAGCGGCCCCACCGACGCTGAGGAGATCAAGTCTCACCCGTTCTTTAAGGGTATTGACTGGGAGGCCGTGCTGCGCAAGGAGGTGCAGCCAGAGTTCAAGCCGCCTAACCGGTTGGGCTCCATGGACACAAGCAACTTCGACGTTGAGTTTACTGCTGAAAAGCCTGTGGACTCGGTTGTGACCACGACGATGAGCGAGACGCAGCGCAACAAGGCGCAGTTCCCTGGCTTCACGTACAACGCGGATACTATGGATGAAGACCACAAGGGCAACTAAGCGTAACGTTGCTGACGCTTACGAGCTCCTTTGCCCCTCCGGCACTTAGACGAAGAGAGATCGGAACCGAAGCAAATCTAACAAAGAGATTTGGCGGACGTAGACGCGAGGGTGGGCGTTCCAGACCGAACTGCTGCCTTCTCCTCTGCAAGCGGTGGTCAAGCGGCGAGGCAGTGTTTCCTTTTTCATAGTGTGTGGCCTCGCCGCTGGGCCATTTCATCCGTTGACCCGTGTACATGCAACAAGACGAAGTAGCTAAGAAACCCACAAAAATCAATGGACGAATGAATGGACCGATTGAATTCTGTGTACATGCTTGAGATGCTCAAGAACATTACTAGTTGTGTTGCGGAACGAGAGTTGCGCGTGTTCAAGCAAACGACTTAAGGTCTACGGTTCTTCTTCTTGCCGCCCGAGTTGATGTGGACACCGGAAAACCCACCAGGGATGTCCGAGTCTTCGTACGGGTTCTTGTCACGCCCCTTGCGGCCCTTACGGCCGTGTTTCTTCAACCGCTTGCTAACCGCTCGCTTGTCCTCCACGGTGGTGTCAAACTCTAGATCCTCCTCTGCGTTCGCATCTTGTGAGGGGCTAACCTCGTCTTCGACGCCTTCATCCTCGGTACTCTCAGGAACGATAGGTTCCTCGAGGTCAGGGAACTGGGCCTTGGCCAGCACGTGGATATCAAAGATGGTAGGGTCCGAGACGTTTGGTGGCGGGTGGCAATACAGCAGACGGCCATTTACGTAGTGGCGCAGAATATCCCGTGCTGCACGCGAGGTGTCGGGACCACCCTTACCGGTTGTGGTGTAGCCACGGTTGCGAGCGTAAGACTAGCAAAACCCGAAAGATGTTAACAACACGCACATTCTACTAATTGCCTTCAGGTACAACCTTGTACATACCTCCAAGAGCGCGTAGATACCAACAGGGTCTGTTTCCTTTGCCGTCTTCAACGTTGGGATCTTGATTCCGTATGTACGCTCAAACACTCGCTTGGGGATCCGGTGACACAGGAGTTGGCAAGGTGCTGTGCAGGTTCAAGCTTGTGTTAAACAAAAATTAAAAGTAAATCACGCAGAAGAAGGCGAACGTACAAACGTGGTCGCGCAACTGGGAGAGAGGGAGCACGCCGCAGCAGTACATTTCAGCCTTTGAGTTCACGAAGCTCGGGAACACAAGACCAGGGCAGTCACATAGCATGATCTTGTCGGATAGAATCATGGTCTAACATAATTGATTTGCGATACAGGTCAGTGGTGTTGTAATGACAATCAACCTCGCAATCACACATACCTGGAAATGCTTCGTTTTTCCGGGAGTAGCACCGACTGCCACACGCTGGGTCTTGTGTGAGTACGTCGACGCACCCAGCAGTGCGTTAATCACAGAACTCTTTCCGACGTTCGGGAAGCCGACCATACCAAGCTTGATCAGACCCTTGTCCTTCACTCGCACCCCCACCTCGTCCAACACCTCCGTGGCAACTTTTGTCACATACTCGAGCAGTTCGATACGCGATAGCACAGGGTACGGGCTACGCTCCTTCTCGGCCGAAACAACGTCATCCACAATCTTCGCGGGTGCATCTGCCGGCTTGACTTCGTCGTACTCATCGTGGGCCTCGGCATTTCTCGCCTCTTGGCGCAATTTCTTCGCTTCCTCATCAATTTCGTCCTGAGCTTCCTTAGCCGAGAAGAACACGTAGTCGATGTTCTCAGCCTTGAAGTGCTCTCCCCACGCCGTCCTGCGTGAATATAAATTTTAGATTATGTGCTAATGCAGTGCCACATTGCAGTAACCAAAAGCAACTCACCGTTGACCCTCGCTAAGAAAGTCCGACTTGTTCACGATCAACAGCGTGCGACGGGGTGTCTCGCCCTCCTTTGCGTACGCATCCAAATCTGTGGAGCTGCAGCATTGAAAAATACGCCAGTCAGGGGAAGTTTTCGCTTCCACAATCTAGATAGCAAGAAACTCGCACCGGTAGAAAAGCGGGTTGCGAGCGTCCACAATCTGCACCATGATGTCACTGCGCTCGCGGACATGCCACAGCTGTCGCCACACCTCGAGGTTCTTCTCGAACGGAGTCACCTCCAAATGGTCCGACGACGCCTCCAACCTTCACAAGAATCAGCAGCAGTGAGTATTGCATCCCCTCGATTCGGACCCAATGCAGCCAATACTCACACGGCAATGTCGCGACGCCACTCGAGGAAGCTCTCCTTCTCCAGTCGGTTGAGCTCTTCGGCCGTCGTGGACGCGCTCCACTTGGGGCGGCGCGGCACCTTCATCTCGGCGAACGTCATCTCCGGCATCACGTTCTTCTCACGCCTGTAGCACACAGAGAGAGAGAGAGAGAGAGAGAGAGCATTCACCATGAGAACCCAATCCTGCCGCCACTGCAAGCGCCGATTCTGCACGCACTCGATGAGCTGCGGCCCCGCGTCCGCCTCCTCCATGAGCACGATGCTCTCCTTCACGGCCGTGAACTCGCGGTTGGCCAGCACGGCGCTGGCCAGGAAGTCGTCCTGCAAGCACCAGCAAGACAAAGCAATTGCGCCGGTCAATCGCGCGCCAACTCGCACTCGTGCACGGCAGCGGTGCGCACCAGGGACGAGCCCTCCAGGTACGAGGCCAGCGCCACGGACGCGTCGCCGCCGTCGCGCTCGGACACGTGTTTGCCGGCGCTGGACGCCACGTCCTTCGTGTTGATGGCCGACGTCTTCTTCTGCGTGCGCAGCAGGGCGTTGCCCAGCCCGCCCTTCTTCACCTTCGCACCCGAGCGCCCCATGCTGCTCCACTTGAACTGCGTCTTTGCTAATCACTGGAGGGCACAGGCGGCAGCCCAAAATACGAAATTGGGCGGCCGCAGCGGCTTAGTTTGGGGGCGCTCATGTAGCCATGTGCTTACTTCAACTTGCACCCGCACTAGGCAGTGCCAACAGCGTCAGAGCAGCGAAGAGCAGGCAAAGCTGCCTGGAGGACTATCCGCACTGAAGCAACTCCTCAGCGCCGAGAGTCCGTCTTAGAATAGTGGGGAGGCCAAGAGTCGCAATTATTGGCGAGCTGCCGACAACAGCCGATGCAACAGGAAGCGACTCCAGCAGGAAGTGCCGGCCATGTGACGCTGGCGCTGCGGGGTGAGAGGATCCAGCTCCGAAATGCGGTGTCGTCTGTGTACAACCACTCGCGGCACGAGCTGCTGGTCGCCACGCCCACCGCTCTCTACCTGTACGGCAAGATGCTCACCGCAGGCGGCGACCTGCTGGCAACTCTACTAGCGGAGGAGAATGTGTACTTCCAGTTTGTCCTCCACCTCCCATGGGTGGGTAGCGGTGCATGCCACGTTGTTTGGTTGCTCAGATGCTGATTATCTCCTACTGTTGATAGCTGGATGCCTACTCTGTCATTGTTGCGCACGCAAGCGGGAAAACTGACCACCGTGTTGTCAGGCAAGCGAATGCCAAGTGCATTTGGTGTGTGTTGCTTCACTAACAGATTTTGGTGTATTGCAGCTCAGATCTTAAGATATCATTGACGTCACATACGCTGCTCGAGAAAGAGGGTCAGTTTTACACGGCACTTGCCAATCCATACCGACGAGAGCTCATTACAGCAGACACCGACGGAGGGATCAAAGTATGGGCATTGCGTGTGATTGCCACTGCTCAAAACAATGGAGGGTTCAAAGGTGTATTGCGTATTCATACAGCCGCAAATTCGGTACGTTCATGTACACCGCGGCGTTTTTAACTGGAAGCCGTGGAGTGTGATTTACAATACCATTGCTATCCTCAATCAGTCTAGGAAGCCATACTATCGCCACCTCTGTATGAGTTTCGACGGTCAAAAAATATTTGCAGCGACGAGCACCAAGGTTTATGTTTTCGATGCAGCATCATGTAATCGGTTACCATGCTGCCTGTGTGAAGAACGCCGAGCCATTTTCAGTATGGCCTCTGGCAATAGAGATAATTGCATTTATCTCGTGCTCAGGGTCAATATGAGGTAACACATGTGCCTGCAAATTTCATTTGGTGGGAATGCTAGCTTACTAAAATCTGGTAACGTGTTGAATCAGGAAAGTACAGAAGTACGCATTTGTCACGAAGAAAGGCACACCCCAGTTCTGCAAAGTAGACGAATACGAGCATGATCAAGAGCTCGCAGCGTATATAGAAAATTGCCAACACCGTGGCCATTCTACAGGTACAGGGGGTGTCATAATGGTCGACACTTATGCGAGATTTACTACGATTGAGCTAATGGGTTTGACACGGGATATCAGTGATTCAGCTTCTTCATTACGTGGTAACCAACCGGCTATAGTATTGCCATATAATCCTCCATCAGAGCGCTACAATGCCCTTCACGTAGATGTGTTCGCTGATGACCGGAACTTTGCTTATGCAGTTTGGACGACGGGTTTTTGCATCATAGAGCTCTTTTTTGCTGATGCACAGGGTCGACTTGTCTGTGATGCATTTAATGGTGAACATCTCAAGAGGGTGGATGGATCACCAGTGGGCGGCACCATTTCCATATACCAGTCGCTACCCTCTACACAGGTGGTTATGTTTGAAGAGGGTACCACAAATTTTTGCTTCGCCACATTACCAGTTAAGCTGGACTCTAAAATCACCGAGGAGGGGGCTGATAGAAGGTTGCCCATTGTCAATTATGTTGTAACAGTCGATGCTGTAATTGCATTATGGCCACATGGGCTGGTGGAGAAGCACAACGTATCTGACAATCGGTTTTACACGATTGCGCAGCCTTTTGAATCTGCTGTAATAGCAACCACGATGATTAAAATCTACTTTAATCAGGCAGAATGCGTGGCAGTTGGGGACTCGATGGGATCCATCAATATTTTCCCTTTAGACAATAGCGATGCAGCATGTTACGGGATAACGCGAAAGCAAGCCCATGCGAATGACAGGTAAGTTTTTATTGAAAAGAAATGTGCGATGTGTACACAGCTGATGGTTGGGTGCGTGTTAATAGTGTTACAGTGCTTCTTAATCTTGATAAGGACTTCCCACTCGAAACCGTACTCGAACATTCGCTTCTTTCTGTTAGTCGAGGTGGTGAAGTGAAGCGCTGGTTGATTACGAAGGTAAATCATTCTCCAGCCCATGATAATGTTTCCGAATATGTGTGGGAGCTGCTCGCTTGCTTTCGCACTTACTCCCCAGATATTTCCACAGCTACATTTGAATATCCTGAATTTATTTTCTGTGGGTTTGATGGCGGTAGTGTTGAGTGCTGGAGGCTTCCAATCCCAGAAAAAGTCTCTCGGAAGGGTTTGCGACGTCAGCCACATGCTGGAGGCCGCATTTCAGTTGTCAAGCGTTCGCTTCACACTATTGATTTGCACTTAGCACCAGTGCTCAGTATCTTATGTGAATCAGGATCCGGAGTGGCAGTGCTCACTGACTCGCAGCCAATTGCTGACAAATTTTCGTGGGTGTTTTCGTACGATGAGGATGCCATCATCCTTGTGTGGTGTTTCTCTCTCGACTTCTTCTTCCCACACCGACGAATTAAGATTCACGAATTCATCAAAGGCATCTACATTTCTCCAGCGGACGGGTACGCGTACCATTCTTGAACGATAGATACAAATGGGGACGATTACTAATGCAACGCTTTATCTACACGATTATAGCTACCTGGACCTGTTCGCTTACATCGATCGCTGTATCGATCGGGTGGATCATCTTGGGTCTGGTGACAAAGAAGCAGTCAAACAGCGCCTTCAACGGGGACGAGAATTCTCTGCTGCGCGTGATCTCGTCCAACTGGAAAGTACGGGTGGTCGAACTAAAAGCGAAGCAGGACGCCCTATGAGTAAACAGTTGAGCTTGCGATCTCATTTAGCTTCTCCAATCCCTTACGATCAAAACAGCATCGGTGTTCCTTCGGTTCGGATTAACATTACGCTGCCTGCAGTCGAGCAAAAAGTGAAAGTCTTGCGCAAGACTTCTGCAGGAGCTTCACCAGTTAAACCGATAGCTGACGAAGTGAAAACTATTCCATCCTCTACCGCGGAGAATCCGCCGATAGATTTAAAAACAGTTGACACGAAAGAATCAACTCGTGAGGAAATACTTCTCCAAAATGTTCTAAGCGCTTCGCCAACGCGTATATTGGATCGACCACCATCTAAAGCAACTGCTCTACGTCGAAGTCACTCGCACCAATCACCTCAACGAAAGAAATTTGACAAGAAAAAATCGCCAAAGAAACGTAAGATGCGTGCAAACGACCCAAGTTTTCTGCCGGGACAAAACTCAATCCCAAGCAGCTTTCAGCAAATGAAACCACACGTGTATCGAAAAGCTGTAAACCCGCTTGACTCGCTCCCGACTCAGTCTCGCTGCACTGTTATTACGACAGGGGATGTTTATTCATCCCCATCTTCATCTTCCGAAGAAGATTGCGATTTCGTGCCTGCTGATGCAGCTGACCTGACGAAGCATCTAGTCAGACCAGCTAGTGCAATCACGCTTGACTTCGGCCAGCAAGAAAAGGTGTCAGTGGTTTCGCTTGTTGAAGACGAAGATGAATCACTCTTGCTGTTGGATTATCGTCCAGGAAATCGTCGATCCAGGTCGCGACGATTAAGAGAGCCTGTCGACGAGGAAAAGCATCCAGTCCCAAAAGTTTCATATGCAATTCCTTTTCTACCATGGGACCGGATGTCAGAGCGTGATCGAAAAGTTGAGTTGATGGCAGCGAGCAAATCGAAATGTATTCAGGAAGATGCTGGACGAGAGGAAGTTATCGTACCTCCAGTAGAGGACTTCGAGAGTGTCGAGATTTCAGTACAGTTGGGAATACGCGCGTTTACACGATGGTTCGCAGCAACGCATCGTCACCATCAGCGAATACGCGAACGCTTCCTTGCGGAAGAGCTGGGGTTCGCTGCAATAGACCCCATTATCCACCAAAAACTAGCGAATGTGGGCTTGTCACCGCCGCCCCCACAGCAAATAGGTCTCTCCACTTCAACTGCGTGGCAGGAGTTTGTATCCTGGTATTGTTTAGGCCTCACAACACGCCACCAGACCATTCCACCGGAAGTATTACAGAGAGAACGGGTTAAATCACGAACGGAGTACCTGGAGTTACGTTTGCGGATGGTTGCCCAATCGGAGTTAGAAGTTCAGGAAGAAGAAGAGAGCGCGGGGCCTTGTGAAGAGGAGTGTGAACCACCACAGCGTGTCTACATTTTCGAGCACTTCGTCAAACGATCGCTGAGCAATAAGGACAGCCCAACATCGTGGGAAAATACAAGCCTAGAAAACCGCCAGAAGGAAATCACACTAGCCTTAATGGATCCTGCCGTTCAAATCGCAGCGATGAGAAATGACATCGAGCTGCCAGATGTGTCTGGATCGTGCATGGAAGACTTAGACATATTGGCTTTGGCGGGCAAGTTTGTCCCGTGGTGGAAGGCCACTCGAAATATTCACCGGCGAGATTTCCTGAAGCGTGAGGTTCATGAAGCATCTACCAGCAAGGCCATTCTAGAGCTGCTGTCCCGAGAACAGCATACTGAGAGCGCAGCTGTCGATAGAAGTGAGGCCATCAAAGACTTCTTCGAGGCGTACTTCCGTTCAGACATAGCGCGGCACATGTTTCTCAAGAAAAAGCTCTTCTATCTCAAGCGTAAAAGCAGGATCGCCAGCGTCGCTCGGTATGGAAAGCTACCAGCCCCGCTCGTCGTTGAGACTTTACCTCTTCCACTGATGATATCCTTCACGTTTGTCGAGAGAGACTTTGCTGAAGGAGTTGATACGGAAGAGTTCGAGGAAGTTGTCGAAGATGAGGAAGTACCTGAGTATGCTGAAGTAGTTGTAGAGCTTGAGCAACCGAAGGTTGCCTCAATTGATAACCAACGAGAGCAGGAAGAAGAAGATCTCCGAAGACTGGAAAGCGAAAACGCAAAAATCACACTGGAACTCATATATATGACACGAGAAGATGCTCTGTCACGCGAGTACAATAACAGTTTTGACGAGAGTGATGAAGAAGTTGAGGAGCCAACTTTGGCTATACCAAAGCGGACAGATTTCTCGCGATCATATTTCTTTGGTAATTTGCCCGTACATTATCGAAAAATAGCTTCGTCTGGCTGGCGGGCTGGTAGTGGTGTTGACAACGGCGACGAGGAGTACGAAGAAGAAGAACAGTTAGAACGGGAACGCGAGCGCCAGCGTATTCTGGATGAACAAGAAGCTGAAAGACTTTTGGAACTGGAGCGGCAGGCTGAGCGAGCTCGGATTGAAAAGGAGAGAGAAGAGAAAGCATTCCAATTCCGCCGGATCCGACAAGCAGAATTGAAAAAGGTCCTCATTCACCAAGCTGAACTCGAGGTTCAACGCAAAACAGATCTTGAGATCGCTCGTGAAGTAAAAGAGCAAAATCGCATGCAGCAAGAAGACGAGTATTCGTGCTGGCACCGAGATCAACTTCTGCGAGATCAAAGTGGGATGCAGCTCGAAGACCAACTAGCTTTTCAAATCAGGAAGGAGCTACGTGAAGCTGCTGTCACTAGGATGCGAATGCTGCTGCATGAACAGGCCTGTATGTTTGCAGAAGACCAGCGATCTTTTCATGTTGGCAAGGAGCTGAAGGAGTCAGAGCACCAGCGAGCTGTGCGAACCGCTTTTCTATCGGAGCTCTACACTCCATTCCATCCATTTTTCAACGAATCGACCGTGGCATCCGAGTCCTTCCTCCCTCGAATTCAGTGGAGATTGGAGCAGGAGCAACAGCGACGAACTCCAGTTAAACCAGCAGCAGGATATACTATTCCTCTAGAAGAAGCGCTTGTATTAGACGAACTCGAACAAGACCCGTATCTTGCACGAGATTCGCGAAAGTTCAAACTCCTTATGGGATTGCCATTGAGAACGCCGAGTAGTCAAAAGCGCCCTCGAATACCAACGGCAGATGCTATTATCGCAATGCAACAGCAGCAACGCCAACTTCTTGATATTGATGAAGAGCGCCTCGATATGCCTGTAGGTACTGGGAAGTATACGCCACTACTTCCTAAAGAAAGGACACATCACCGCACCATAAACTCTAGCAACGCCAACCGCTTGCCGGACATCATGACCAAAAACCGTTCCATTAGTAGACTCACAGACTTGAAGGAAGTGTGCAGAAGACAAGGTTTTATATCTCCCACCAAACGCAAACCCACCAAAAGCAACCAGCAGCAACAACAGAACCAGCAAAATCAGTCCCTGCCATTCTTCCGTGGGAATATGCTCGTGCAAGGCCACGGCCAATCACGATCAAAAGACTATACCTACTAGCCTCACCCTTTAGCTCACTCGAAGAATAAATACTGTTCGCCAAGTCATATCTCTAAACTTCCATCTCTACCTCGGTCGTGGAGACTTGAGCAGCCTGCAACAGCATAGAAAGGCTGGTGAGCAACTTTTACACGAGATACCAGTCGGTATCACAGATATACGCACCCCCAGAATCTGTTCAATCGGTATGCCACCCGATCGCGCGTTATACTGGAACAAAATCTTAGTCCAACTATCCGGTAGGGCTCGCTGCGGGGAGCAACGCTTTACGAAGGTCAGCCCGGTTAGATGTGGGTTTTGATTCTCGTCTACTTCGTGCTGTTCGAAAGAAAAACTTGCAAGATCTCCTTCGGAAAGCTAGAAACCATAACAAAGAAAAAGTTAATAAATGCTACCGAGCGATACGCAGAAAGTTGACCGAATCGAACCTCGTGCTGCTGGATAAAATCCTGGTCGCCAGTAAGAAGAACGATACCCTCCAGTGTGGCAAACTCATTGCCATCTTCAAGACGTAACACAATGGATGGCTTCTCCGAGTAGACGTAAAACCGGCTGGTGTTGGCATCTTTCCAAACCAGTGCCAGTGGTGACAGTCCCATCTCGTAGTGACCTGCTTTCATATAAAACAAGAGTCCATCTCTACATTTGGATAGGCAAATAACCAATACGTTAAATCGTTGAAGACACGCCATTACGACGCGTACCACGTACTTGAGAAACGGATACGTAGTAGAGTACGCCGCCATAATACCCACCGGGTCACTCTCATAGCACGGAATAGGCTGTTCACATGCACAACACCAGCAAGGTCAGTCCATTGACAATGCAATGTCCTCCAGATGCGCGCCTAGTTTCCCCTACCAAGAAGCGGAAGGGGTTCGCTGGCGTGACCGTCGCCGTCGCTCCTTCCGAGAGCTTGTCGCGCATCCAGTACAGGCGGAACTCGGTGGTGCAGTTATAGAGCAGGTAGCCCTTCCAGCACATGACGTCGAGCACGTAGAACGTGCCGTCCCGCTCGTGGAAGATGCAGTCCAGGATGCAGTAGCCGTCGTTGGACTTGTTGGTCTTGTGCGAGCCGCAGGGCAGCGCCGACGGGAACTTGCGGAGGATGCTTCCGGACGGGGTCCTGGCAACGGTGTTGCCTCTGCACAGGTGTATAGCCATCAGAGACGCAATGCAAGAAGCCAAGTCATTGGGTTCATTGAGTGCACGCACCCGTTGGCCACCACGAGGCAGCGCTTGCCCTCGGGTCTCGGCAGCACGTACCAGCCCTCGCCCAGCGCGCTGCCGCTGCCGTTGAGGTCTGCGGGTACGTCGATGAGCCACTCGGGCGTCATCAGCTGCTTGGAGAAGTGCTCGCGCCGCTGCTTCACGCGCTCCTCGCGCGTCTTGCGCTTGGACGGCTGCGCGTCCATGGGCGCGTCCCCCGAGGGCGACGGCGGCTCCTGCTGCTGCGCCAGCTGGCGCGCGTGCGCCGTGAGGTCCCTGCGCGCCTGTCGCTGCTGCGCCAGCGTGGCCTGGCGCCGCGCCGCCGCGTCCGTGGTCCACGGCTGCCGCTTGATGGCCGTGCGCCGCTGCATGGGGTGTCCTCCGTCAGCGCTGGTGATGGAAAAGTGAAGCCATCCTGTCGGATGCGTGTGGCGCACATGAACTGACTGTATGTAGCCATATTCCATCTGATGTGGCGCACACCACTTGACTGATGCAGCCATGTTGAGCTTGGTGTGGTGCACCCGACGACACCCCACACAAGCCGCCCAGTGAAAGCCCCATACTTCGTACGCCATCATGAGCGCGGCGCCCTGCAGCGAGGTGGTGCTGGCGCGCGAGGGCGAGTACCGCGTGGAGGTGCCGCCCCACGCCGAGGTGGGCATCCGCCTGAAGAGCGGGTCGGCCGAGCTGTTCGGCGTGGAGCTGGCCATCGACCGCGAGTACGCGTTCCGCGACCGCAAGCTCGCCATCTTCACGTGGTACGGCTGCACGCTCGAGGTGCGCGGCGCGCCCGAGGTGGCGTACACGTCGGAGGAGACACCCATGGACAGCTACCTCAACATCCACGCGCAGCTGCAGCGCCGCCGAGAGCTGGCCAAGGCCAAGCGCGCCGCCGGCCCGCGCGTGCTCGTGTGCGGCCCGCAGGACAGCGGCAAGTCGACGCTCACGCAGATCCTCGCCAACTACGCGCTGCGCCTGGGCGAAAAGCCCACGCTCGTGGAGCTGGACGTGGGCCAGGGCTGCCTCAGCGTGTCCGGCACGCTCGCGGCCTCGCCGCTGGACATGAACTCGCTCAGCGTCGAGGAGGACTTCATCCTGACCAACCCGCTCGCCTTCTTCTACGGCCACGCGGCCGCGTCTGAGAACGTCGAGCTCTTCCGCTTCCAGCAGCAGCAGCTGGCCAGGGCGGTCAAGAGGCGGCTGGCCAATGATGAGGAGGTCAACGCGTCCGGCTGCGTCGTCAACACGTGCGGCTGGGTGGACGGCACGGGCTTCGACCTGTTGGTGCAGGCCATCAAGGACTTTGAAGTGGACGTGGTGCTGGTCATCGGCCAGGACAGACTCTACAGCCGCCTGCAGAGCACGCTCACGGGCGCCAACGCGAACGGGGTGGAGAGGTCCATCGTCAAGTTGGCAAGGTCGGGCGGAGTGGTCCCGCTGAACAACAAGCTACGCTCGGCGGCGCGTATCAGCTGCATCCGGGAGTACTTTTACGGCGCGCACTCGCTCAGTGTGGCCATCCCCACGCTCTCGCCCTGCATCAACGAGTTTTCCTTCGATGACGTCTCCTTTTACGCGATTAAAGGTAGACGAGCTGACGGTGGGCTGACTGATTGCGGAGTGTTACGACTAACACGTGCTGTGTTGCTGTTTTGCAGACATGAAAGTGTCCGATGTGATGCTTCCAGTAGGCCAAGTAGAGACGCAGACTGACCGCCTGCGCGTTGTACCTGTTGAGAAGACTGCTGATTTGGGGCACTCGCTGGCAGCGGTAGCACACCCGCGACATGGCCAAGATGCATCCTCTTCATCGTCAACGGACCTTTCATGGCTTCTCAGCGCTCCCGCTGCAGGCTTTGTTTTCATGTACGTATTGAGAAGCAGCTCATCCAGCTCATGCATACGCTTACGTTGTTTGAATTTCTACGCTGAGTACAGTAAAGAGGTTCGGATGGCCGAGCAGAAGCTAGTGCTCCTAGTTCCCTCGCCCGGTCCTCTGCCCTCATGCAACCTGCTGGTGGGCTCGATCAAGTGGATGGAATAATTCGGAGCGACAACCTTGAACCCAATAAAGTTAGTTTTAGTAAACGATTCTATTCAGCAGCGTTGCGTGCAACAACCTCAAACTGCTCGGGCGCCTATTTGGCTAGTACGAACACTCTACTGTAGACATGGTTTCAATCAAGAGACTGCCATCACGGTACAGACCAGCCATGAAACTCGTCTTATCTAAACGTATTGAAGGTAGCTATCGCAAAAAGCAAAACATTCACATCATTTGCGTGTGCGTGCTTATATGCCCCAGCCCTTGTCAGGCCGGTTCTGGCGATACCATTGACCACCACCCACGTCGAGAGCGCGGTCGAACTCTCCTGCACTAGCAACAATCTTCACGATATGCTTGTACAGCTCTACATTTATATCTTCGTCGAGCTTCCCAGTCATTTCGTCGTACATAGTGACAGCAGCGCGCCAGTCTCCCTCCCGCTCACACGACGAGATGGCCAATACGAGCAGTTCAGTTCGAACTGCCATGGACATTGTGGTGGGCAGATCGCTGTAGATCGCGAGCACAGTCTCGTGGTCCTGAAGCTCTACAGCTGAGCGCATTGTCAACATGTAGATAACATCCGTCGGGAAGTGAAGCAGCGGGTTCTGTCCTTTAGATGAAGCCTCGCGAGTCTCTAGATAGAGATCGAACATCGCCAACACATCCGAGTGGCGTTTGTTCTTGGTCAGATACTTCATCAGCACTGTGAACGAAAACGTGGACACCAAACCGTCCACCCCCAGCATCTTCTGCAGATAAGCCGACGCAGCGTTGTACTTGTCAGCAGCGAGAAAGACCTCCAACATGTGCTGGTGCGTAATTGGCGAAAGCGGATGCCCACGGTCAGCAAATTCAGCTAAAATCGCTACCGCCGTCTTGTCGTCTTTGAGACCTTCACATGCGCGAATCAAGAAGTTGAGAGACTTGGAGCTTTTGGCGCGACGACGACAGAGCTTGTCATTTTGCCACAGATCCACGATGGCCTTATATTCCTTCGCAGCATAGTAGACACCCATTAGGGTTTCGAAGTGAGCACGATCCAGGGTGACACATTGGTTATCGTCTGATGGTTCACTCTCGCTTGTTTGCTTTCCTTGCGTCGCTCGCTTCCAGTAATGCCTCGCCATTTCGGCGTCACCGTTTAAAGCGCAGCCTTCCAATAGTATGTTCAATGTGTATGCATCCCATTTGAGTCCGCCTTCTTTCATCAGTGACAAAATGGACGGGAAGATGTCTACCTTCCGCGAGCGAACCGCAGCTAGTAGGAGCGAGTTAAACGTTACGATGTCGGGTTCAACGGTAGAGTCCTGCTGCATGTCTTCAAATACGTGTAGCGCCTCGTCCATTTTGCAAGCATTGCCAAATGCCGAGATCATACAATTGAAGGAATATATCGACGGAGTAGTGTGTCGCTCAACCAGTCTGAAAATGCGTCGAAGTTGTGTCAAATCGGACGTACGCGCACAGGAGCTCAATGCCGCATTGCAAACGTTGTCGCCTGGGTAAACACCATCCTCAAGCAGCAACTCGAAGAGCCGGGAAGCATAGTGATGCTGGCGGTTGCGCGAACACGAGATGATAGCACATGTGAACACTTCCATTTTGTGCGCGTCATCCTTGTATGGGATGGAGTCCACCAGGTTCTCGATCTCTTCCCACTGCTGCATCCTCGCATACGCCAGAATCGCCGCGCCGTACGTGCGCGCGTTCGGCTGCACACCCGCGGAGATCATCTCGTTCAGCAAGTTCAGAGCCATCGGGACGTCGTACTTGCCGCCGCGCGCGCAGGCGTGAATGGCACTGGTGAACGTGACCACATCCGGCACCATGTCGAAATGGTTGGTGATCTCCAGGACGCCGAGCGCGACCGGCGCGTTGCCCAACCTGGCGCTGGCCGCCGCGACACGGTTGAGGCGCTCGCGGTTGGGCTCCTTGATCTGGTTGCGCAGCACGTCGAGCGCCATCTCGCTGCGGTTCATCTTGATGAGCGCGCAGACGATCATCACGAGCTCCTGGTCGGACCAGCTGCTGTTCAGGATCGGGAACTCGTCCATATACTGCAGCACAGAGGCAGCAACGTGTCATGAGCCAACCACGCAGTCCAGCAGGCCCTCGACGGGTCCATCGCCAGCACGACGCACCTTGCGCAGCACGGACGAGACCTTGCTGGAGCCCATCTCCTCCGTGAGCAGCACGCGGAAGGACACGCGGTCCATGTCCGCCCACCACTTGCTCTTGCCCTTGCGGCGCTGCGGGTCCTTATTGGCGGCCGGCCGCTTGCGCGCCGCCTCCCGGGGCGCCAGCGCGCGCGCATTCATGAGGTTGAAGCCTCTGCTGCTGGTCGTGGCCCTGCGCGGCTGCTCCGCGGGCTGTTCGTGCTGCTCCGCCGCCTGCGCGCCGGGCGCCTGCACCGCGGCGCCGTGCACCAGTCGCGGCGGCTGCTGCCACCGACCCGCCGCGTGCCTCAGCGAGCGCTGCAGCGTCGCCCTCATCGCCCTCGTGCTCACCGGAATGTGGGGCCGGCGCGGATCGGTAACGGCGACGTCGACCAATCCCGGGCCGTGCGTGTCTTTGCGCGGGTCGGTGGCGGCGGTGTGTCGCCAGGGCAAGCCACCCACCAATGCGAGCGGAGCTGCCGGCTAGCGCCCCATCTGGTCCCCGCGCAGTTCTGTAGCCATGACGCAAATCGCCGCATTTGGGGGCGCTCAATTCGCGCCCCGCCCTTTTTTCCCGAGTCTGACCGCCATCGCCACCCAAACTGCGCCATCACCTCCGCCGCCATGTCGACGCAGCGGCGCGTGCGGCCGCCCCGCGAGCTGGTGGCCGCGTGCATGGACCACGTCGCGCTGGAGGGAAGCGCCGGACTGTCCGTGGCCGCGCTGTTCGCGCGCGTGGAGCCGACGGGCGACGCGAGCGTGCGCCGCCAGGTGTGGCGCCTGCTGCGCGCGAGCCACGGCGTGCTGCGCTTCTTCCGCGGCGTCGCGGCCGCGCGCGGGCCCGCGCAGACGCAGAGCAAGAAGCGCAAGCGGCCCGGGCCCAAGACCCACGAGCACGAGCCCGTGGACGTGAAGCGCGAGGTGCTCGAGGCCGCCGAGCGCGATGACGCGGCGGCGCTGGCGGCCCACGAGCTGGCGGCGGTGACGTACGAGCAGGCGGTGGCGGGGCCGCAGCAGCACCAGAACCAGACGCAGCTGATGGTGGCGGCGTGCGAGGAGCTGCGCCACCGCGCGCTCAACATCCCGGTGAGGGCCATCGCCGCAGATCTGGGCGACGAGCACCTCGCCATCCTCGAGGCGGTCGGCAACGCGCGCGTGCACGGGGTCACGGTCACGGCGCTCCTCGGCGTGCTCAAGGGCGGCACGGTGAAGAGGCTGCACAACTACCTGGACACGCTCATTTCGTATGGGCTGGTGGTCAAGAGGATGATGATCGTGGCTCGGCCAGCCATGCGGCGACTCAACATCATCCACTTGCCGCGGTTCGCAGCGGAGTTTAGACCGCAGATGTTTGACGAATCGGCAGATTTCGAGTCGGATGACCACAGCAAGAAGATTTTGTGTGCAGCAGCAGAGGCGTATCTGAAAGGACTGCCAACGCTCTCGGCTGTGATGGCAGATTTGGGGCGCGACCTCGGCTTGCAGAAACGACAGCTCGAGGTGCTGCGCTCACACATCGTGCAGGAGTGCAAGGCGGACGAAAAGTTTCCGTTGGAGCTGTTCCAAGCTGTGCTACAGCCATCACGACGTGCCAGCCTTGAACCTAAAATTTTAAATTGCGTGCGGTATAAACCGCCTAACACCCGAACGAATTCAAATTATCGTCGCGGTATTGTTTTGGAGCTCGGATTGCTTCGTCAGATCTATGGGATTATTGAAGACAGCGCAGAAAATGGTGCTACTATTATCGACTTGCGTAATCAAATTGTGCTGCCAGGAAACAAGTTGCCATATAAGCTAGTAAGTGTGCTGGCGGGAATGTACAGACTGAAAGCCGAGACAATTATCTTGGGAAAGAATAAAGCTTTTCGATTGTACCTCGACTCGGTGACACCCAGCAGTGGCACCAGCAAAACCCAGACGCCGCAAGATGCAGCCGACGACGTCTCACCAGTGACAGTACACTCAACAGATCTCACTACTGCGAAGGAGACCTCAGCTACTAACGTGAAGCTGGAACGCCCCTTTACGGTTCGAGCAAACAAGGCATTAAAAGTGGCCCTTGGTGGGTCGGAGGTTGATGGTACAAATGCTCGACGACGTGAGCACATCTTGAACCGACTCGAGGATGAAAAAATTATCAGTCTGTCGTCGCTGCGTGCTAGCGTATTTAGTGTGGAGACACAACGCGCGGGGACAAGTGCATTATCAAGCTCGTCAAACCCTGGTGGCGAGAGTGCCACCCGCACCAATGGGAACAACTTAATACTCCCTGTTGCAGTGGGGAAAATGGATATACGGTCTATATTGCGTATTGCAACGGAGCTGGAAGTGGAGAAAAAACTGCGCTTGCTGCAACTACCATTACCCGCGCGAAATGTTTCCACAAAATTTCGTGCTCTGCGCTGTGTAGTAGCGCCTGGATACGAACATAACGATGTTTTTATCCAAGGCTTTGTAAAAAACTACTGTCGTGATGAGCGTCTACGACGAATTCATCGAAACGCCGACAAGGGTGAGGTAGTTCGCTTTCACAAGGTTGAAAGTGACAACCACGATGAAGTGGAACAAGGATCAGTCCGTAAGAGACGTCGGGCTGATATGAGGATACCCCATTCCAGCACTGCCGCGATTAAAGAACTGAACTCAGACTCTGATGGTTTGTCAGAGGCCAGGGAAGCTGGTATTGAAACAATTCGCCATGCTTCTGACATAGAAGCCGAGATCAGTGACCCAGGGTCGCCTCGGACGAATGAAATTAGCTACAAGATCCGGCGTTTTGTGAGCCAGCAAAAATCAGGAATTCATAACCAACAGTTCAGGAAACTTGGATTCGCATACGGTGTTATGTATCGATGCAAAGCTCTGCATCGATTTTTGTGGGATGCTTTGCATGAGCACGGGTCAAGCCTTCAGCTTCCCGGCAATGGCAAGGATACGTCACTTGCAGAACTGAATGACGACAATGATGATGGTGACGGCGACCAGCCTGGAGAGTCATCAGTAGACCCTGCGGCAGCTCTACAGGGAATTGTTTTTTCTCGCGAATCAATTTTGCACTCAATGCCCGTGCACTTGTACATTCAAATTTTCTCAGGTGGAGGGATTTTGACAGATTCCGAGTTTGCGATAGTTGAAGAAGCCGTTGCACACCAGCGAACGTTCGACACGATCCCGAAGGCACTCCGTGAAAAGATCTGGAGTCATGAGTCTCAGCGAACGTCAAAAGTATTGGGAACTTTAGCAGATCTGGGTCTGGTGCTTCCGCACAAAATAGGAATGAAGCACCTTGCCAAAATACTTCGAGCTGGTTACACAGATGGGCGAGATGGAGTACTTTCCCGGGCGCTGAAAGACAATGCACTTGGCGGGCTTTTTCGCTTTAATAAACGGGTCAGGATTGTGCTTGATGACAGTGGCAATAATGAGCGTAATTTTCCAGCAGGCAACGCAAGTGTACAGCGTCGAGGGGTCAATGAACTTGATTCAATTCGCATCGTTGGATTTACGGAAAAAACTTACACTTTCGCGAATACGCTACCGTTGAAATTTTCATTGGAGACTGGATGCGATGTCGACCGCTATTGGGAGGCTCTCGAGTGTCTTTGTCTTGAGCAAATGACAATGGAAGTGGAAAGCCCGCGGAAAAACGAGCCAACTGTATGCGATGTCCCAAAACCCCTTAAAACTCGTGCCCGACGAATGCACCGCATCCTGGCTTGGATACCGAAGTCACGAAAGCCTGTACCTAAGCACAAGCGTGAGGATGTTGACGACAGATCCGATATGCATTTTAAAAGCGGGGGTATTGTATCATCTAGTTTGCGGCCGCGTAAGAAACGACGGCTATCTCAGCATGGCGACGGCACTACAGTAAATAATGCCGGCGATAAGGCTAGAAGAAAACACAGGAAAAGGGATTCCAGCAACGTTGAGGATGAAAATAATGGAAAGTCGGACGCTCTTACGTGGACAGCTGAGCATGAGCAACTCTTGGTGGAGTACTTCATTGACAGTTCCAAGAGCCGGTGGAAGGTAAGCATCCCTTTAGGGTTGCAGCGTGACAAAGAGCAAATTGCTTTCCGAAATCATACAATTTCTCGGACTGGCTTCGGTCTCGTGGCTATTGCTCGAAAACTGGGCAAACGAAAAATTGACGTGAAGAAACGACTCAAGGAAAAACTTATGGAGCCTGCAGTTAAACTCTTGTTTGAAAACGCAAAACGAGAAGCACAAGCATTTGATAACCCAGGGGGGGTATTCGATGAGGAAGTTGCGATTCAAGGATCAACAAGACTCACTGCACTCTTTCGGCGCGCGATAATGATGATCGTGTCTCCACGAGAAGAGTATCATCCGCTCGTGGCGGAAGAATTAATTTCGTTCTGGACCCCACACGAAATCCGACTGGTTTGGCGGTATCTTTGGCTGAAAAATTGGATTGTTCGCGCTTCCGAGAAAGAGCGTGGTCGTGGCTACTCGACTACCCAGCGTTTACAAGACTCACTCAAGGTGACAACGTTGTCGTACCCCCTGTTGCTATTTCAGCAGGCTGCAGAGCAAGAGAGTTTGGTCAGTTCGACACTAGAGGAAATATCTTCTGGGAGGCCTGAGCCTTGTGATACCAAGCAGTGTAACACTTCTCTAGGCGGGCCACAAAACGGTGATCAACTCTTCGAGGATGATTTCCCAACCAATGCCACGCCTGGGCAATGTGCTCTGAAATTGGGTTGTCAGGTGCTTGGTACGTGCTCACTTATTGCAGTTCACGCCACAGTTTTCGGTACAGACGCGGAAGCAGACGATGCGCTAGCAACACAACCAACGAACGGCAAAAGACTGCCTAGTTCTACGAAGAGAGAAAGTCTCTTGACTTGTAAAAGTTTGAAAGACCGATCTGGTTTTGCTGCGCACTTGGCTAACAAAGTTAATGTCACGAAGGCTTCGGCCCTAATTGACAGCTGGCGAGTCGAGACTAAGATGCACGCTGTGACAGTCGAAGATTCGGAATTGTTGAGTGCCTCGGAGGCATTTTCTTTAGAAGAGAGTGATGATAGCAATGATCCAAGTGCAGTTGCGTTAAGCCTTAGCAAAGTATCTGAACAAGCATTAACACAGGCGGTGGTTGGCCACGTCCGTGAAAGTGGAGAAGAAGGGCTGACACTGCCATCGTTGATGGAAAAGTTGCGCCGAACAATCGATGGCGACCTGCGTGATGCATTGCACATGCACGTGGCTGTCTGTTTGGACTTACTTGTTGATCGGGGTGTGCTGATTTGCGTTAACGCATACTACGATCAACGCTATATTGTTAAAGAGCATGGGGATGTGTGGATGCTGCGGCCGTTCTCACTGGTTCCGAGTACCCGTTCATTGTCGACACCTCAGGTTGTGTTTGAGGGCGAGAAAGACACGCTCTCTTTCCCATGGCTCAAGATGGATGGTGGAACGAATTATACGTTTTTGTTTGCGATCCAGCGCAAGTTGCTATCGCTGATTCTTCAGGCGCCAGGTATTACTGAGAAGCGCGCTCATGCGAAGATGAATAAATTGCTGTCGCTGCAAGATACTCGCGAGGCCATGTCGTTGCTTGTGGAGGAAGGGCTAGTATATGCTCGGGCGGTCACACTTCCTAAAACCAAAAGCATGAGTTTATTCAGGACGTCGGCACAGCCTTCAGTTCCCAAGGTAGTGAAGCCTGTTGGCAATGTGCTTGCCTACGACCGCTCGACGTTTGAAGTGCACTATTTCCCCCACATCGAATGCATTCAGCGATTTGGAAGCATCGTTCAGGACTACCAAAATGAAGTGTTTCAGAACGATTGAGCAGCGGGCAAGCGAGGAGTTCTGGTTTGACAGACTTCAATTCTTTCGAGGAAATATGCGCCGGACAGGTAAAAAGTCGGAACATTTGGCTCTGAATTGAGCTGGGATAAATCACAACACCTGTTGTTTCCACTCAGGCAAATGAAACTAAGGCGCAGTCAGTTCAACCTGCCGTGCGTCTGCGTGAGCGCTATCTATCATGCCATCATAGAATGTCGGCGGCAACCAGCCATTTGTACGAGTATGAACCAAAATTTTGTCGCTAGCACAATGGTCCAACCAGGACTCGTGACCTAACGAATACAAGTACCATAACAATGCCACCACTACAGGCAACGCTACCACGCGAAACCACATTCTCAATTTTAGTGTTTTAATAACGTCAGCACGACAACCGTACCACGCACGGTGCAGTAAACCAGCCCTTCCTTCACCCTACAACTTGGAGGCCGAGCGCACCAACGTGGCCGAAATGATACCGTGCGGCTCATCGATGGGCAAAAACACCTCGCCATGCGGGTGGATGTTCTTGCAGCCGAAGCGCGAGAGGTCGATGGGGTTGTTGTGGATGTTGGGCATCATGATCTTGATGTCCTTGACGTACGCGCACTTCTCGAGCACGGCCTCGCCCATCTTGTACAGCGTGTACTGCACGGCGGGGCTCGGCACGCCCACGTCTGCGGGGCCACTGAACGTCTCGAGCATCACGTTCTTGATCTCCGCCGCCTTCGACGCGAAGTCTCCGCCGATGGTGTTGGGCGTGTAGCTCCACGTGGCCGTGACGCACGTGCTCACGAGGCGGTCGGGCACGTCCGGCAGAGTGGTGTAGTCGTCCCGGAAGAAGTCGACGAAGGAGCTCTGCGTGGTCTTGAGCACCTTGAGGCCGTCCACGCCGCCCTGCACGGTCACCTCGGGGGCTCCGCGCGCCGACTTGCGCGCCACGACGCTGTGGAGGAGCGCGAGCGAACGAGAAAGACAGAAAGAGAGGAAATAGGTCAGCAAGGACGAAGCCAGTGGGGGTGAATCGAGGCGCACGAGAGCGGCG
>BSXT01002048.1:0-36980 GCA_030267785.1 Phytophthora fragariaefolia | reverse complement strand
TACTTTGACGTCACTCGCTTTCTGATGCTTCCTCTTACTGCTTTGGTTGTGACCCTTCTTGTAGCGGGCCATAGACCGACTCCAAAGATCGAAAAAGAGGCAAGGGACTACCACCGGGTAACCAAGTACCGTTATACTTCTACAAAGTTCCGCTTTCGCAGACACAATGCGGGCGCCCTGGTACTAAACCGACTTCTAGTGAAAGCCCAGCACACAGCGAAGGTTAGGTACAATCAGATCTAGGCGGAGGCAAAGCCCCTACGTGGTATTTCCACCGGCCACACGGATTGATAATGTACCCACTTCGTCGAAGTGTGCTCCTCAAAAGCTGCACGTTCGCAACCTAGAGCTTCCCCACGATGTGGCTGGCTCCAATAGTCACAGGTAAAACTCACTTCCCACGATGTGGCCACGAGTAAACCTTTCTTGAACTTGAACCGAAGCTTGACACGCCAAGTGCTTCTATGTCACACAAACCGATGCGAAGACCCGAAGCTTGAGGGCGCAGTGGCGGGCGCCCGTCGAACACTTGAGAGTAAGATTGGAAGTTGAAAAGTGATTGATTGAATCATTAGTTTGGCGTCGGCTCATTGCCGCCGCACAACCAGTAGTTCTTGGCGACCTGGACACGCAAACAAGTGGGATGCGTGGACCTCGCCCGCCCTGGTCAGGGCCTCTCCCCACTTGTGTGGAACACCAATAATTGGTGTGCCAGGCGCACATGGATATGTGTTTGAATACCTTTGTCTGCTAAAGGGAATGGAATTTGTAATTCGACATCTCGGTTATGACCGGACATGTGGCTTTCGGTAGTATGATTTGGAGCTTTCGCTAATAAGCTTTGAAGTTAAGGATACTTCTCAAGTTAAAGTGTCAGGATAGCTTTCAAATTGAAGTGTCCCTAGGACAAAGATTTATGTGATTAAAGCAAAGCATTATTATAGCGGCTGAAATTGATAATACCTCAACATATGACAGTCTGTAGGCTTTAGATTTGACAAAACCTAGTATGGCATTTGAATATGTGGTAAAACCACTCGGTTTGTGCACGATTCGGCTGTAAAAATTCATCAATTCGGCTTTGTTTGGCCTCTACAGGCTTCTCAAAAACACGCCAGAACTACTCAGATTTTGGGGAAACGGTTTCATAGATCACCGAGCTCTAATTGGTCAAGACGTGTTGATAGTACGCAACGCATGACGTGCTGTAACGGGTTTAGAGAAAATGCAATTTTGCAGGTCGGAATTGTAGCAATCCAAATGCTGGGTAATAAAAAGATGCAGGTTATTCATCGACGCCCTCAGGATTGGCAACTTCGTCTTCGTTTTCTAGTAGCTCAAATCTGAGCCCACGTCGATCGAATTTGCGCCAATTCTTCGAATTTACGCGTGTAAATTCGGTAGTCAATCGCGCAGACAAATCAGTATGAGTTTTTTTTCGGGCGAGCATTCCGTTGCGCTACATACACTGCCTTAGGCTTGTGCTCTTTTACCAAGGCTAAAAGCAGAAGAATGACTGTGTTTGGATCATACAAAATTCCTGTCAATCAATATTATATAGTTAATCTCAAATTATACAACAAGTATATAGCAAAGTACATACCTCGATCTAGTAACCACTTCTGAATATCTGTTTTTAGCGTTCGACGAGTAGGTGCAGGGTTTTACTGCCGCTTATGATATCTTGCGCCATCCATGTGGATGGCACAAGATCCGTAAGCTTGCAAGTTTATACAGAGACGCATTTCTCAAATAACACAGCATCAAAATTACCATGATAGTCGTCAATTCTCCCATCACCTTGCTTTTTGGTAGACGCCCTGTGAATGAGGGAATCTTTGACAACCTCGCCATGGATGTTAGCACCGCGTCGGGTGATTATCCCCGCACCTACAATGCAAATTCTTAAAAAAACAGTATGACATTGGACTTATTTTTTTGGGAAATATTTAGATACATGACGATATATACCGTGCACCACGTCCACTGTTCGAGCAGCGTACTTTATCTTCGGTCAACCATGTTTTTCCCGAAACATGGTGTATGTTGCAATAGCTCTCATCCTAAAAAACGTCAGGCCGCACAGGATGCCCACGGTCATATCGGTTTGACAATCGCTTGTGCAAATACGTGGCTCTAAAAGTAATTTCCGACGGACTCGGCTAGATAGTGACGGTTCTGTCCTCGTAGATGCTTAAATCCCATGTTGTTTAGATAAGTTCGCATTGTTCGAGCATTTAATGGTTGTTGCAATACCGCTTCGAGATGATCGCATATTAACTGAGCAGTGACAGGCACCGTAACTTTGTTTTGAGGAACAATGTACTGGCGAACAAGAGCGTTCAATTCACTCTCCTTGTACTTCTTTTTCGACATCGAGTTGATGGTGCTATCTACAAATCATAACATTAGTTTTGAAAAAGACAGATGTTAAGACCGATAGCAGATTTAACCCTAGCAGGGTCTAACTTGCACCCGTACCGCGTCGAAGTAGGTGTCAGGGTGGTGGTTGTAGGCCGCTACCACCCTCTGAATTGTGCTCACCCCGAAGTCGGTTGCATCAGCTGTACGTTGTCCAGAATTCTGCCCGAAATTTCGACCGGCAACAGCCTCTTTGACGAAATACTTGTACACCATCACTACTAGGGTTTTCTCTGCAGGGACAAGTTGATGCCTCTTGGTCTTCATTGCGCGTTTGTGTAAGCAGCTTTCTTCTTCTAAAATAATCCCCTGTCAGCAATCTACTCGTAGAGCCACCCCACGTCCAAATCGATTAAGTATTTATGGAGATATTACCTCGCAAACTGACCACTTATATTTATCCCTGGGTTAAAGTATCATCAATTTCAGCCCCTATAATAAGATGTTCTACAATTATATTAGGATAAATCTCACGAGAAAATTTAAAGGTTAAAGATTAGACTACGACTCTCCGTGATGACATGAAGCAAGCACGGTCAGAGCCACCGCTGACTGCAGCCGAGGTTAAGCGGCGAATAAGAACTGTACCACGCTCGTGCCTCGGCCTCTGGATGGTAATACCACAGGATTGCTCCATTTAGCAGTGTGTGTCGTAGCCCCCCCAGGGTTTGAAAGAAACTAAAGGCTATCAATCGAACCAGAACTGATCAGTGCAAATTTGAGAGTGATTGGTCTGGTGGCAAGTACTGCTAGCACAGGCATATCATTAAAGAGAAATGCAGAGGTCACTAGGAAATTGGGAACGTAGCGAATACGGATTTGTGATGGGGCACAATTTTTATGGTAATAGGTAAATATAACAAAATATATGTGGTTCGAACAAAAACAGAAACCCCCAAGTTTGAATTGTTAAATCTGCGAGAGGTCGTGATGCGAGGGGTCGCATGTTAGTTTTGAAAGGTCGCACGGGAAGCCCCTTCATATAAGATTCAGGATAGGATAGGATGGGATATGCATATTACTAAGAGCCAATAGTTTTATAGGTGTACTCCGGTGGGAATGAAAGGCGTATGGTATTTTAGGTAAGCTCGGAACTTAGCTTAGGATACGGCACAATACAGATGTGTATGAACCTTAGTCGACTGGTAAAGAGCTAATTCTAATCGGTCGAATATCTAGCCAATGTACAGCTTCATACAACTTACTTTATAAGAGCACTTAGTAACTAGGGGCGTAATTACCGAGAGATGATCATCCGATCGCGGCCCGTAAAGCAACACCTGCCTGATAGCGTCAATTCTACGAAGACAACATTCCAGATGAAGACTCCGAACTACATGTACCGACTCGGGAAAGCGCACGTTGATTTCGGACAAAGACGTTGACATAACAGAGCCGGTCAGCCCCAGTGTTTACGTCACCGTGAAGTATCTGCTGCACTACAGGGGCCGCGGTCGCAACGCGCTACTCGAGGCGTCCCACTCGCTCTTTACACGGCCAAAATATGTCAAGACATATTAGCTTGAATCTATACATGACGAAGGGACCAGGCAGGTGGCACGACAAATGTCGCTAGTGAACATTGATAAAATTAACGCTTAACTAATTCATATTACAATTTCGCTAAGCCGTGGCACTTGACGATAAGGCTTGGAGCTTGGCTCATCGGCGATTGGCGGAAGTGAGCTTGATGTACCATTACCTAGGCATTCATTTACGACAACCCGAGCTGCATCGACGCGCGTGGGAGGTACTTGTGACGTCGGCAAAGCCTCCTGACGAAGTAAAAAGCTTGATACAGCTCTACCTGGAAGCAAAACAGAAGACTATTACGTGCCCAGCGCAGGACCACCGTCTCGCCAGGATGGCTGAGCACAACAAGACATACAAGTTTTACGGTCATGTTAGGCGCAAAAACCACTGGGTAGCGCATGAATGGCGTCCAGTTTAGCTGGATTATATCTTAGGCCGATCATGAACGATGCCGAAGCGAAGGATATTCAAATGCCCAACAAGGTTTTTGCGGATATACTTGACACCAACCTGTTGAAGCACGAGCAAAGTACCCTCGATCTGGGATTTGAGCTTGCCGCCGTCACAGAGTCGATCGCGGAGACCTTGACCCCCAAATCTGTCATCCGTACCAGCCTTCACTGCTGGTGCTTGAGCACATCAATGAGGCGGTGGTGCACGCAATGGAGTCGGTTGTGGGTGTCGATGAGTTGCACGGTAATAATCAGCCTGGAAAAACATACAAGAAACACGTCGCTTATGTCGCCTTCAATGAAGAAGCCACTGAAGCTGTGAGGCCGAGTTCGATGCGCGGTTGGTTTTGCTATGTGGGGAGGCGATCGATATCCCTGATTAGAGTCCCGTCGAACGCCGTCGAGTTTCTTCGCCAGATCGAAGTGAATCAATAGGATGTGTCTGGTAGCATCCTGGATGAGGCGGATGAGGCCGATCAAGTTGTATCCACGTACAAAATTCGTGGATTCTTGGATCATCATCATCGCGTGGTTGGTCGGACAAAGCACGGTTGGCCCAGTGGGAGGACACATATGAGCTGGAAGAGTGCAGTGAAAGGAGACGAGTGGCGCAATAACCAATCGTTATCGGGATATCGTGTATCAACTCGGTCACCGAATGCCTTTCAAAAATGGAGAAATCGCCCTACATAAATATATTTCGGAGAACTTATATTTACGGAGACGATTTTTGCGTCTGAGTAAACCAAGTGTCTTTTACCCTTTCGTTGTACAACTGCTTAAACAATAGCGTATATTATGTATGAAGCTCCCTATTTCAGCAATTAAACACCTGTATCAGGCGATAGCGACCTCTACACAATTGATATTTAGAGACAAATTTTGGGTTGTATGGTATGTCATGTTTAATCGATTTGTGGTAGGCGTTCACTCAGTACTGAACTACCAGTGGATAATCATGCTACTGTTGGCTAACTGTGACAATGTGACACATGCGAAGCGTAATCGCCACGCCCGAAAACGGTCATTTTGCAGGAGCATGGTTTGTATTGTTACAAAGGATTATGAATCGAAAAATAAGTGTAAAATTAATGGATTCTCATAGTTATTAAAGTTAATCGTGTCACAGACAAAATCTTCAACACGTCGTAATGTAGCGTGGGGTGCAAATCGAGATCATTTATTGACCCGACCACGTGGGCTCTACTACCCATGTTGTGGGTGTGACGTGGTGGGTAGCTTTAGCGAACAAACTCAGAATAAGCGATTCTATTGTAAACAAAAACGGTGCTTTTGTGCTCGTCGAGCCTACTGCCAATGGCTGGTTGAGTGAGGTTGGTGCTCTTGGTTGGTTCTAGCACTGCGGGAGACTTGGGTTAATGTCCTATCGGAAGCCGTCGTTACTCGCGTTCCAAAAACCCCTTCTTCGGCCAATCTGCCGAGAAAACTTATAACGCTTATCAACAAAATTAAAAGATAACGCTGTATGATGTTAAAGAGGAAATGCTTGGAAAACATTCATTGCATCCTAAATAAGGAATCTTGTACAGAAAATGGATAATAACTGATGCCGATGTCTCAGATTTACGTAATAACTACACCTTTGAGAATAGCTTAGCAATGACTACAACCCATTAGGTTGTAGATAGACCTTGAGCTCAAGCCTGAACCACTTGTTTTGCCGAAGATATCGCTTCGCGGAACTTTGCTAATCGAGGCTGAATAGGTTCATAAACCCGACATAAATATTCGTTTACAATTAATCTAATGAGAGAAAGGATTGGGGTACAGAGTGCGACGTATTGATGTGACAGCCAGCGCCATTCTAAACTATGCCTGCATTCATCCAACCAATAGGACAATATATGATATTCTATTTGAAATCCAATCATAAGGCAACCTTCTACCTAGTAGTTCGCATACCCAATCGGCTATAGTTGGATTCGCAATCTCGCTTGTTTTATTCACTAATATTCGATTAAATCTAGCTGATAAGCCCCTCGGATAGATAGACGCGTATTACCTAGGATTAACTAGAGTTGTCAAATGCTGAGGCTGGGAGTTTGCTTGAGATGGCGAGTGAGCTCGAGGAGGTACGTTGTGAAGTAATTGAGATTAACCAGTGCTAACTTGTCTGTTCCTACTCTTCGCCGACCTATACACTCTGGACGTCGTAGCGTTCCTAGATTGCGCAGCCTGCTTATCTTCTCCGCATTCCGAGCTGCCAAGTGTACTTAGCTTACACAGCTTCCCAGTGTGCACGACGCCGTGATCCTGCTTCCTTCCATCACGATGGCGTGTTATCACCCGCATTTCTATCACGATGAGTACTCGCCACTCGTGTATCCAATCCGCACAGCGTGCACAGATCCTTCAGCTTCAGCGCGGCGAACGAATTAGCTAGCAGATCGGCCGCCGGTTCACCCGTCGGAACTTACGTCGGCGCGATGATGCCTTTGGTGGTCTTCGTAACTTGTACGCCACGTCGATGAGCTTCGCCTTGTCGGAGCTTGACTCGCTCCACCCGTACGTGGTGGCTGTTTGGTTGTTCTTGTGCATCACCATGGGCTTCGCGACCGGAATACTACGTTCGCGCAGTCCCATGAGTTCTTGTGCAGCATGGGCCGCTGCGACGAATTCAATCTCCATGATAAAGAGGGCCACTATAGTCTGCTGCTTTCAGAGCCAGCCAACCACAGCTCTGTTCACGCGAGTCATCATACCGCTAGCGGTCTTGCGGTCTCTCTTTTCGACGGCATAGTCAGCACCGCGGTAGGTGTCCACGCTTAACGTACTTCGTGAGTCGCTGTTCACGTCGCTCACACGCATTACATCCCTCTTCGAACCCTTCCGGTATCGGGTGATCCTCTTTGCAAGAGCCCAGTCGGGCTTGGTCGGTGCGTGAGACTGTAGTGTAGCCTTCTCCACCGCGTACGCAATGTCCGGGCGCTTGCAACGCGCCAGCCAGAGCAGCGATCCCACAATCGCCTATAACAACTTGACGGATGTCCCACCGGCTGAGTTCTCCCTCGGCAGGGGAAATCCGCCTCCCGGGATCTCATTATTGTTCTCAGGTCCGATCGGTACCGGCATCGAGTGCGCATCTTGCAATCCGAACATGTCGAGCAGCTCATCGACCGTCGCCTCCTGGTCCAGCGTGTATTCCCCGTGGGGTGTGTACTTTAAGCGCATATCCAGGAGCTTGTTGACTATGCTCCGACCCTTGCTTTGGAGCATGACCAGTATGCGGAACAACTCGTCCACACGCGCGTCGCTCCTTCCCATAACAAGCAAGTCGTCGACGTACACACCCACCACGGTCATACCTGACTTGTCCTCCTTGATGTACATGCACGTGTTAGTCGCGCACTGAACGAAACCACCCTTGATGAGCTCGTCGTGCAGCGTCATGAACCACAGGCGACCGGTCTGCTTCAGGTCATACAGGCTTCGGCGAAGCCGCAACACCACCTGGCTTATGTCCTTCACACTATGTTGGCATCGTCCACATCCATGCCCTGCGGAAGTGGATATCCATATCTGGTTCAGTCTCGACCTTCACGTACGCATTCGTCACGTCGCCATGCCGGGACGGAACTCACCACAGCAGTAACAGCATCACGATCAATTTTGTGCTCGTTGTGTCCATTATCACTGAAAACTTGACCGTGTAGTTGACACCGTGCACTTGCTCGTTTCCACAGGCGACCGACCGCGCCTTGTAGCATGCTATGTTACCGTTTGAATCGGGCTTAGTCTCGAAGACCCACTTCGTGTGCAGTGGCCGAACGCCACCTGTTCGGGACATTTACTGGCAGGTTTTGTTGCCTTCCAGCGATGTGAGTTCCGACTCCAGTGCCGCGGGCCACTGGATGCTGTCGTCCGACTTCATGGTCTCAAGCCCCATTTTTGGGGGGTCCTTGCGGTACACAGCGCAAACGAGCTCACGTCGTGGTGCCATCAATCCGCCATAGCGAGTCAGCATCCCGTGCGTGGGCTTCAACGCGTTCTTTACTGCAGATTGGTCCGACGACTTGGGATTGTGCTTGTTGTGACCTTCACGCTTACCGCGTGCCGTCTTTCCTGCTGTGGGAGTGGGCTTCGGCGATGTGGCCTCTGACTCATTCCGATTGTCACGCCCCTCCGAATGCCTACCACTTGCACATCTGCGGAAAAATCGTCGCTAGCCAACTCCTTCATCTTATCCGAGTTGTCAGTCTCTTCCGTGCTTTCCGTGTCTAGCTGGTGCAGCTGCTGCGCGTTCGAGTTCTTGTTCAGCGTCTGGATATTCTGCACGTGCTAAGTGGTGTGCACTACGCGGTCCTTCGTGAAGAGCACAAGGTACCCCTTGATCTCGTCGTCCTCACCCTCTACCAGACCTCCTCCGCTCGAACCGCCAGCGCGCAATGCTTCTTCTCGCCGATTGCGGTGCACAGAGAATCGAACATAACGATGTCTGTTACGTCGAGCCTCTTTCCGGTCAGCATCTCGAGTGGGGACGCGCGGGCCGGATTGCTCCTCGTTGGACTACGGTTCAAGATGTAGGCCGTGTACACCACCTCGTCTCCTCAGAAGCTCAACGGTAGATCGGAGCCAAACATCATAGATCGTACCCTGGCCATTATCGTCCAGTGCATACGCTCCGACTTTCCATTCGAGGGTTGATTGTCGACTTCAGACACCTGACCCCTCACGCCTGCCGTCTTGCAGAACGAGTCCACAACCTTGTCCTCCCCACCACCGTCAGTCCTTAGCCAGTGGGCACTACAGTTGAAGCGCTTCTCGAAGTACACGAGAAAGTGTTCGAACTGCTTTGTTGCGCCGTCTTTGGTCATGGTTAGGAATACGCGGCAATTCTTAGTCTTGTAATCGATAAAAGTGATCCAATACATGTTACCTCGCGCGGTGTGATCGGGCCCTTGATGTCGCTGCAGATAGCACCAATCGATCGCATCGATTGGTGCGTTGGAGCCAGTGTCCTCGCGCAACCGCTTGTTGCTGCTTGCCCTTGGCGCACGCCAAACACATCGGTCGTTCTTTGTATGTCAGCCGGGTCCCGCTGGCCGGGTCGCTAGCGAGACGACCCAGCCGTAGGTGCAAGTGGTAAAGGCACCCATCCTTTACCTTCGATGCTGATTGGCTGCTACCTCTGTTAGCGCCACTAACACGCGCGACTCTGCACCACTCGCTGTACTGTTTTTCTTGTCATCGTTAACCACGCGCACGATCAGTACGTGGTTGCTGTCTTTGTGTACGTCGACTATCTTGTGCCCGTCGCTGCGCCGCACGAGCGCGCGAGCACCTTCCTGGTAGTGCAATTCGTAGCCCCGCTCTTCCAGGTAGCCGTAGAAGATGATGTTCCATGACAAGTCCTACGCGTAGTAGAACTCGCGCTGCTCCATGAATCGCGTCTTGCTGTTCACCCTCACCGACAACTGCGCGCTGCCCTTATGGCGCAGGCACAGGTTCTCCCCGTTGAGAAGGAGACAGTCCTCCTCCTCCACGACCACGGCGTCAGTTAGCCGGTCTGGCATGTGCACCCGATGTCTACTGGACCTACTATCAACGATCCAATGGTCTGCCCCCCCCAGCACCTACCTCTATCGCTAGCAGGAACCCTGGTTTGCCTTTTTCGGGGCAGTTGCGCTTCACGTGGCCTGTCCGACCACGCTTGAAGCATTCACGGCTTTCGCCACTCTCAGAAGTGCCCCCCGCTGCCTGGTGCCGTTCCACGTTCCGGTGCTGCTGACCGCCGCGACCGCTACCTTGGACGTGTCCTTGGTGCTGCCGGGATCGGCCAACTGTGCAAAGTGTGCCAACTCCGCTGCTTGACGCGGATCATCCGTTCGATGTGGATTGTACCTGGTCAGTAGCGCCGTCTGCAAGCCCTCCCTCGGATTTGCGTACTTATCAATATTTTCTAGCACCAAGTCGTTGGCGCCGCCAACTGCCTCGCTAACAGTCATCTGGTACAGCAGATGATGATTCCACATGATCCAGCTGCCCTTTTTGGAAGTGAAGTATCGTAGAGCATGGGACTTGGACAGCTTGGGTCCAAACGTCGCGTTAATCTGGTCCATGGCATACCACAACGTCGGGTTCTTCGTGTACCATGCGTTGACTTGTTATATTGAAATACCGACCGGCGTTGTCCGACAAGTACCAGCCTAGCTAACACGTCCAACTCCACGTCCTCAGGCCACGCCACGTTACTCAACTCCTCAGCGATGCGGATTTGCCTGGGAAAGCGGCGCCCCCACGCAGCGAAGCCAGCACCTAACCCCTTGTAGGAGGTAAGTATTGAAGCGACGCCCTCGCCACGAATTTTATAGACGATAAAGGTTCCTAAATGCCCTCTTGTTGGATTGTTTATGTGCAAATTTGAAGAACACGAGCCATCGTCCTCCTGTTTTCTTTTGGAAAAGATCAAAAACTGGCATTCCTCGACCGCTTTGATATGTCACATGAAACAACGTTTTTTAGGATTTGCACGTGATTAATTAATATTTAAACTGCGTTACTAAATCGTACCCTGACGGTAGCCAGGATTATTTGTCTCGAGATTTGAGTCCATCAAGGACAAGCTCCCACTTTTTCACAAGTGTTTTAGCCGCCTTCTTCATAAACATTTCACATTTGATACTGTGGTGAGCTTGTGAGACTGCCACGCCATTTCCATCGATCTTTACGAATTCGTTCACAGAAGCCTCCACACACTTTCCACACTTAATTTTCCGAGTAATTTTACTGTCTTGTTGGTGAGTCACGTGTAATATTTTTCCTGCTGTTCACTCATGTGCTAACACGTAATATCCAGCAAATCCAAATGTCCAGGATTTTCACGAATCTAGCGACTAAGACAGTAGTGCGGTGACGCGTTTAGCGCTAGCACACGCTTCAATCATTTCGGCTGTATTGTAAACGATATCGGGCCTTTTCTTCAACGATGATTGCAGCCATAGATATCGAATACCACATTAGTGGTATAATAGTTGTGTTTAAATGCCCGCTGGATGTACTGTGATAAGACCAATTGCACTTTTTAGCGCTTCTATCTACGAGACGCTTGCTCAACAGACATCAGACATTGCGAATATACATTATATCAAGCTGACGATGTCGCGAGGGTATTTACCGCGTGATTCTTGGTATCACCCGCGAGTGCACCCGTCATTGATGGATATATATTCAAATCGCTCTGGACTGAATTTATTCGCTTGTCCTACAACACTACCAACCGCCAAACCATATTTAAAATTAAGTTAAGCTAAATTATGAGCATGATGGATTTCTTCCTGTTTTTGGAACTTCGATTGCGCATTTTCAGATGGCACCGGTTTTCGTCCGCATTGATTTCCTAAACAGCTCCGATCCGCACTGCAAATATTATTCTCCGGGATAGTGGAACAGCATTGGCGATAGCTGTCACTAACTTGTGGTCCGTCTTGCTCGTTGCGAAGTCGACGACACTATACCCGATCACCACTAGCGGTGCTTGTCGTTTTCTGTCGCGATGCCTCCACAACCGCAACCGCCTCGACCAACCATGTATCGGATGATTCTTTTGGCTAATTTTCAGTCCGCCATGGTTAGGCAGTGCGCCGGTCTCGTGGACTTGTGCATGCCAAATCTATCCTCATGCATCGAGCCACCCAAAACAGTCTCCTCACCCTACCAGGGAGCGGAACCTTGTCACCCTCGCTGCACCATCGCGTCTACAAACGGGAAGCCCCCCCCGCGCGCTGTATTCTGCTCTTATTTTTATTCAACTCTGGTCGGAGGTCGCGCTCCGTGCACCAGCCCCATCTGATGGTCTCGCAACCCGTTACTTCTGGGTCCAAGTCATATCCTGTTTAGTCATTTTAATTAACGCGCATACCAAGAAACTTGCGCCCAAATATTTTTACCGAGAACGACACGAGCTTCTTGAAGAAGGCATCGACAGCGCTCTGCTCCGTTTTGGTGACTAGCCGGTTCGCCAACATATACCCCGACTGTTCCCCTACATAGCTCGGATTATCTCAGCCGATACCTTAACCAAATCCTCACTGTGTTGACTATGCATAGCATTACGGTAATACCTCGCGTCGACGATGGCGAAGCTGTTTACGACATCGGTACCGCCTCTTCGTCGTGCAAGGTTGTCCCAGACTCCTCCTGGCCCTTGCAACCGGCCGGCTAAGTCACCGGTCGTTTCCTTGTCCAGTTCTTTTTCCGCCTGGACTTGTTGGCTTGCATTCTTCCGCCTCCGGCAGGTGCCCCCCGCCGCGGTTACCGTTCGTACACATAGTGTCTCCTTCAGTACCAGCCCCTTCAACAGCAGGCTCCTCCTGAGCGACGTCGTTGCCTTCACTCAGGTACGGCCACTCAAGTTACTCATTATGTGTATTGTTCAGAGTCTCTAGGTTCCTAACGTGTTGCGTGGTGTCCCTTCGTTTCTTTGCAAAAACCTGCAATAATTCCTTGCTGCATCCTTTAGGTGAAATACTTTTTCGTCTGATCCCTGAACACCATGCAACGTGATCTGATTATCACAATCGCCACCAGGGGTAGCACTTGGTTAACACCTCCAGGAGTGAGTATCACCCAGATATCATACAGCGAGTTGGAGAAGGGTTACACGCTCATGTACAACGACGGACAGTGGGTAGTAGCAGCCAGGGATGGTGGAAACTAGCGTTCGACGTGAGCATGAAACGGAGCGTGCTGGTGTCGTCCGTCGAGAAAAGCCGAGAGTTCCTGTCGGAAATAGTCATAGCCGTCATCAGCTAGAAAGCGAACGTGCCAGAAGAGACAGCGAGTGCAGTACAGGGGGTATTCTTGTAGAGTTCCGTCCATCCCTGGGACTTCTCAACTACGACGCAGTCGAGCGACTCGTGCATGATCCGAGCTCAGAGATAGGGATCACGGATCGTCGGCATGTGAATTGCGTCACGTGCGCGGAGGGTAAACAGTCAAAGAATAGGCAGTCCAGTAAAGACGCTGGAAGTCACTTAGTCATTGACAGAGTGGACGGGCTGTTCTGCTCGGCCTGGAAGGGACCGATGACTCCCATGCACTTGGTCACCAATTAATATAATAAAAATTGTGGATCAGAAGAGTACCTACTGCAGTATGTTCCATGTGCGCATCAATGATGCAATCGCAAAGCAGTTGGAGCACTTGTTAGCATGTTGTTTTAGAAGATGTTCAACTACAAGAACCACGTTCTGAGCACAGACTCACGAGGACAGTACGCGAATATGGAGCTATTATGTAAGCACACTGGGGTTTCGTGGCAACGGGATACGGCTCGAAATCAAGCTAACAATGATAAAGCAGAAAGGATACACCGCACGATTATGAATATGGCGCGCTCTATGATCTTTGGATGCGGTATTCCGCTGCGTTTCTGGGGAGAATCAGTGCAATACGCAGCGTACATATTAAATCACTCGGCAACCAACTCGAATCCAAGTTGTCCGTTCCTGGGTGTAATATCGGGAAGTGTGAATACAGAGGCAACGTGGTCTTGGTTAGTCTCGTCGGCCTCGTTTGCATACCGTCTGAAAGCGCGCACTATCGCAACACGTCTCGAAAATGTAGGTGACTTATTACCCCTTTCCCAGCACCTGCAATTCAACGAGTAACGCTGTGGGTTGATTGCTTGTAGAAGGTAAATGGTTTGACAAATTCCAAGAGGAACAGGTGCATCCCACACAGGGGGTCCGATATGGTTTTCGAAAAAATGTGGTGTATATTGGATGGCTAATCAAGTGGAAAGCCCTTTACAGCACGAGATTGAAGATCACGCTCACCTAGAGCGGAAAATATACGACAACAAGTTATTCGCATCTGATCGCACACGTGCCTGTAAGGCTCGATATATTCACTTCGCGACTGATTGTGGGGTCCCCTTGATGGGAGACCTAAGAATTCAATTCGTTCGACCTCTATATGATACTCGCTCACTCCGCATTTCGCAGCTTATTCGCGTAAGCCTTCATTCCTTTATCTTATCGTGGTGCTTATTCAAACTTTTTATCCCAACGTTAAGCCAATTTATACAATGCACTGTCGAGGTCTGCTGTGCGAAAACAATTAGTTATCATGTCACTATTGCCGCTTTTTACGAAGTTTGAGTCGACAATTGAACAGTGAGAGTGCGTTCCTCACCTCAGGATGGCTACATGTAAATACGCGGCCTACTTGCCCGAAGCAAATGTCTGCCCGAGCTGTAGGCTATATGTACCATGAAGCGCATTCAGATCATCCCGGTGGTCAATTGAGCCGAGGGTACGCCAACTATCTCGGTAAGCTCTTGTCGGTATCTGATTTTGCTAATTGGAATACTCACAATGACTATTCTGTACTACAACAGGGCCAAGAGCGGACATCGTCCACAGCCCCGACTTCGAGTCGGGTTATGTGCGTGTGCTACGCGGCAACCCTAACCGACTCACCAGAGCTGAGAAAGCCGTACTTCAGCCGTTCGCCGCGAATACGACGCCGGAGCCATCGGCTGCCGACTACTCTCAAGGCTCCTTCGTGGAGCGTTTGCAAAAACGCCGACGTCTCGCTCAGCACCAGCAGCAGTATAATCTGCTTCGCAGTATCCCTCCGACGTCCAATGTCATCGAGCAGTTCTTCAGTGTTGCCCGCATCACGCTTGGGCACGAGCGCAACGGACTGCACCCGATTACGCTGGAACAAATTTTGTTCCTGCGTCAGAACGCGAGCTATTGGAACGCAGGTACTGTAGATGGTCTGCGTAACTAAGCTAATACAAAGTTGCGCACTTACACAATGCCATTATTTATGTATGGATGGTCCTCATGTCATTATTTATGCAGCGGGCTTTTCTTGCAAGCATTATTTATTTGCCGATTCTGTCATCATAAATATAAATGCCATAATCGGCGGCCCTGGATGGTAGCATGTTCACCGTGGACCTCCTGCGTGCCGGAAATCCCGGTGGCGCGACGACCCGAGCCAATGCATCGCAGTTGACGTGACTGGCACATCTATAAGCATCGGCGTTTCCGCGCTTGCCGTGATTATAGTTGTGGCGATAGCAGTAGGGCTCATGCTATGCATGGCAAGCTTCGCCAGTTCTTTGGTGTCGTGTGTCGAAAGCTGGGTGTACACAGTTGAATCGATGTTGGAGATGCTGAGAGGGAGTTTTTGATAATGATTCCGTCTACAGACCGCTCTTTCCACCAGTAGGCCCGCTATTTTGATTTTTGAATATGCCATGCAGTATTTAAGTATGACAGGGTCAGCAGTGGCCAATTCTATACCGTAGCCATACATAATTTGGGTCACAGTATAGATTGTACATGTTAAGTTGCAGTTTTAAATGTACTGATACTTTTGCAGCGTTGCAGGTACTGATATGGATGAATATCGATTATAACATAATATGTTATGTTTTTAAGCACATCACCCCCGATTTAGTGACTGGACTTTCGTTTCTGTCACAGAGTACAGTCCATAGTCAGTTGCGATAGTTGCAGACTCAGGCAAAACTACTTTCGATGATGCCGTGCTGTAGCAGCACTGCGGGTTTGTTGGTCGCGGCCGCGGCGCCGGATTGGCTTTCGTCGTAGCTTTTCGGAAGGCGGTGCATGGTGAGGATGTAGCCGTCGGACGTTGTGACCTTGTGGGTCTCCACGTCGTAACCGCGCGCGGCGATGATCTCCGGTGTGTTCTTGCCCACATCCGGGTCCACGGCTATTTCATCGACTGCTGCGACCTCGCTGCTAGAACAGATCAACCCGGCAGACAGCAGAAGCACTAAAACCCACACCTGCAGCCGTCCAGAAGCGTATTGCATTAGCATTGTGCGCAAGTTCTTAGTGAATTCAGTCACATTGTGTCGGACAACTTGGTTGTATGAGCAGTCGCGAGGTAAGAACACAAATGCATGCATTGGTTCGACCCCCCCCCCCTATTACGACTATTATCCTCCATGTGCAACTTACTACCAGCTAGCAACGCGAAGACGCTAACTGCACTGTAGCTATAGGAAGAACGTATCTCCGGTTGACAACCCTTCAACTTGCAACTACCGTAACCTTTTGAGTCTTGTTGGCCTGGCACTTGCAGCAACCGTAGGCTTGCCTGTCCCGACAGATTCGAGTTTTCCTATTGGGCCCGCTGTAGCTTTTGCAGTTGTTGGAGTTGTTGTGGTGGAGGAGGCCCGAACTTTGGGCTCTATTCGAACACTTTTGCTGTTGGCAGCGGTAACACCAACACGTCTGGTCTTCGCGGCAGGTGGTCGTGCCTGGTCGATAAGTTTAGGCAAGGGCTGGGCTGGAAGGAAGGTTAGAGCAACTGACCTGGAATCGCATGTCAGTAACGTGGGATCTACTTGAGGAAACTAAAGCCCACAATATTACTTACTCGATGTCATCTTTGAGTAGAGGAGCCTCGAGTTGCTTGAGTTCTCCACCTGTCCGGTTCTTGATCGCCAATTCTACTAATCGGCCTATGCTATTATCGTGAAGGATATCATGGAATGGTTACTCTTAATTCACAATTGAAAAAGATGAGATACGTACTTGTGGTAAGCAACAAAGTTGAGAAACTCCAGTGAGGCCCGAGAGATTTTCCCGAGACCCAGCCATTGCCGAAACTGTTGCGCCTTGTTGTTCATAAAATTCAGTTTCCGCCCTTTTGCAAACACATCGTAGATGGACCAGTCCATCGTCTTGGTGCGCTCATCAGCGAAACGTATCCGTTCCTACGAGTATGCAGACAGGCAACTAGTTAGCAAAAACAGCAAGCACTCGGTTCCCTACCACCGCTTTCGCACCAGAAATGCCTCATTGAATACATCTTCAGTCTCAGACACAGCAAACAGGTCCAACTCCTCCGCCAGCTCCTCTTCCTCGACATCTTCAAGTTCGTTCTCTTCGTGTTTCGTCTCGCCGCGGAACTCTCTCCAACGTCCGTAATAAATCGCTTCCTCCTCAAATATCTCAACTAATGTCTATGCAGAAGTCACGCACCAATAAGCAACCACATTCTGCGATATTCCATGCAAGCTTGCATGCAATCCAGCTTACCCTCAGGCATGACGAAGCTGTCAGCACTTCTGGATTCACCGACCCCAACACCTTGCGCATGTGCTCCCCAACTACATCAGTCCAGCGATCAATTAGTTAGACCACCACCACAAAAACACCGCCAGTCCCTCGTCCTCCTTACCCAACGCCTGCACTTCTTCCACGGCCGTGACACACGACTGGGTGCTATCTCCAAACGTGCTCATCATCGAACTAATCGTGTGCAGCAGCATCGACGCCTTCTTGCCCTTCTTCGCCGCGTCATGCTTCACTCCGCACGCACAGACCTCCTCGAAGAACTCTCCCTCCGCGACCTGCCAGCGCGGCTTGAACTTGGGCTTGACCTGCGCGTAGTGGGGCACCTCCGCCGGGGCAATGTACGCACTGTTGGGGTGCTTGGGCAGCGCCGCCGCGTCCGCCACGGGACCCGCCGAGCGGAGACTTCTCTGCTGCAGCATTTTGAGGTACAGGTCCGTCTTGACGGCCGCCGCGGGGTCCACGGGCGGCTGCTTCTCCTCGCCCTTGGCCTCGTCCTCTTCAGCCTCGTTCTTGGTCTCTGCGTCGCTCTGGGCCTTGCGCTGGCGCTTGTCGCGAATGTACTCGAGCATCTTCTTCTTTTGCTCCAATGGCAGCGTCTTCCACGCATTTGTCTGCGGTTTCAGAGGAGAATGAGAGGGAGCCGACGAGAGCGTAGGCGTTCGATGGCTGCAGAGGCACCTCTTTGTAGGGGTATTGGTGCTGGATGGCGTGGAACAGCCGGTGCACCTGCTCCAGCAGCGGCAGCCGCGCCAGGTCCTGCAGTCCGTACTCGTTCTCGGCGCCTGGGGCGTCCTCCTCGGCCGCCGGGGAGCGCGGCGACAGCTCGGCGTCGGCCATTATTGCGCTTTGATCGGTTTTTTAGCGGGGTTGGAGAAAGTGAGGTGGGCCACATGAGCATGCATGGGGGTGATGTGATCCACATCACTTTCTGCAAGAGGAAAGATTTTACTATTGGGGACCCGGACTTGTGAACCTGGGGGGAGACTCAGTTCGAAGGAGGTTGCGTGTGCGTGGGTAGTAAGTATTACCCGTACGCATGGATAGGGCTATACCTTGTGGACTAAATAGAAAAGGAGGCTAAGCTTCATCAAATTTTGATTAGCGAATGAAGTGAATCTTTTTTTCTTCTTGCAACCCTGATATCAGAGGTTTGGATCACTAAGCACGGGTAGAAGTAAAGGGAGAAAGCGGACCGAGACGGTGAAACTCCTTGGAGTCGTTGTAGTATTTTGGCAAGACACACAGAACGATGATCTCTACATATTCTCTGAAATAACGTTCAGAGTATCTCGGGAGGTGTCAAACATCGCTCAGATCACATAAAAGGCAACATTTAAAAAAACGGGCGGCTCAAAACTTCCCTCTCTGACAAACAATCAACACCCAGCGGTTTATTTCATTTTAATTGGTGTTTTTTATCGAATCCCGTTTTCGTTTATGAATTCCGGTGTACTTGAAGTATATTGTATTTGATACTTCAAGTATTACTAAAAGGGCTTTTATTAAACAAAATAATAATTCATGAGTTTGCGCAAGATTATGGTAGTTGGTAGTTTTATAGACAACCAAGCCTATTATCTTTAGCTGGTTTGAAAGAATGATCAGCCACATTTTCTTTCCCAATCGGGCCAATCCTATCATATTCCAACTTCAGTCTATAGACTAGAATCTCCAGTGTGTTAACAAAATTCTATGATCGTTAATGTTATGCACAAAGCAAGCCACCCATGCAAATGTTATCTCTGTCGCGTTCGGTCGACATTCGCCCACTATTGATGCCTGAAAATATAAACCTGTGTGATTCGCCCATGCGCCCATGGGTGCAGTTTTAGTTAATCGCCCAGCTAGATTCTCCTTCTTTCAGATAAAGCCCTGCATTATTGATGGTGTAAGCACGTTAGCTGTGGTGCTAAGCAACACACGAAGCTTTACTGGTGAGGTAGATCATCCTTGGAGGAGGCGAATGTTGTACCAATGTTACTTGATGACATCCGAAAAACAACCCCAAACGACAGTTCGTCGAGCTGCCAACTACTTTTGCTGCAACCAAGTCTTGGTTTATTTCAGACCCCGTGATGTTGTACACAAAGCTGCAGTTCCAGAACTACATGGAAGAATTGCTACATTGCTGGTGGAGAAGAGCACTGCAAGGAATAGAAGCGAGGCGAACAGCGCCACTATCAGCTTGACTTCGCGGGCGTTGTTCGATTGTGTGCACTGTAGCGTGTGAATCTACCTCGAGTAGATACTTCACGCTTTCATCGAAAGGCTCGCTCCGATAACCCCTTTTGGTAAAATAATTCTGATTCACATGTTCATCGCCGCCTTTGAAAAGAGTGGTGATGTGTCCCGTGCCTGTTTGTTTAATATTTCTCCTCCGTCCGAAAATGGGTGAAGAATGAACTGAAAATACGAACTTCCCCATGTAAGCACTTGCAAGGTTTTAGCACGACAAGCTATGGCTTCTGCTTTCACATTAATCCAGCCCATGCCGCCTGACCCAACTGGCGTCCAAGTCAACGTCATGTGGCTGTAGTCGCCGACTTCCTGGTAAGAAGTACTCGCACACCCTTCCGCGATCCACCTTCTTCGCGCGTAGTATCCGGATACTTCGTGTAGCACTCGCAGGCGTAAAACCCACAGTCCACCCACAGCCATGCTCGGGCGGGATCCGCCATCTGCAGGGTGGATCCTTCTGTCGTTCTTGTAAGTTAACTCAGATAAACTTGGTACATGTAGTAGTATCTCTTTGCCCGCGGCTCGTCCCTCGCCGTCTTTCAGCCGAGAAGAAACCAAGGGCACAGTTGTCGCACCTTCTCGCAACCTTTTCCTCGTCAAGTGTGGACATCTTCCGTCCTCCGTGGTCCTCCTGGCACTGGTGCCCGATCCGCGGTACAGCTGCATAGACGCGCTCGGTCGCTCCCTTCATCATCGCCCGAGCTTGAAGCCGTCATTTGGCGACAAGACGCCCGAGACGACCACCGATCCGAGCGCGTGGCAGGGCGCGTGGCAGTCTCCATCCCCGCTCCCATGGCGCCCAGCGAGTCCGCGTGCGGCCCGAGCGTGCGCGAGTTCTACGACGGCATCTTCCACTCGCGCATCTACGCCGAGCACCACCGCGTGTGCTGCAACGTGGGCTTCCACCCGCGCGGCGACACGCACGTCAACTCGAGCGCCGCGGCCGTGGCGGCCGTCGCGCGCGCCAACGTCAGCGCCGATGGCGGCGCGCCCGCCTCCGAGTTCCAGGCGCAGTACCCGGCCGACCGCTTCCAGCTGCAGCTCTACGACGCGCTGCTGGACGTGGACGCGCGGCACGAGGCGCGGCGCGACCAGCCGCTGACGATCCTAGAGCTCGGCTGCGGCGCCGGCGGCGGCCTGTGCGAGCTGCAGACGCTGTACCCCAAGGCGGACGTGGTGGGGCTGGACCTGTCCATCCAGGCGCTCGAGCGCAGCAAGGAGGTCTGGAACCGCTTCACCGAGCAGGTGCCCGAGTTCCAGCAGCGCAAGCTGCGGCTCTACCACCACTCGTGCGAGCGCATGAAGGGCCTGCTCACGCACTCGGTGGATGTGGCGGTGGCCGTGCAGTGTCTGCAGGAGGTGCAGAACCTCGGCAGGGCCGTGAACGAGGTCGCGCGCGTGCTCAAGCCTGGCGGGCTGCTGTTCGTGGCCGACTTCATCCCGCCCGACGTCGCGGCGGACCACTTGGAGCACTCGCTGCTGTCGCCCATCTCGTCGGCGCAGAACAAGACGCCGCTGTTTGAGATTGTGCAGGAGCAACTGGTGTCGTACGAGGCGGCGATGGGGGCCAAGCTCAGCTCCGGAAGCACGAGGGAGCTGATCCACCAGTTCACGCCGCAGGAATTCCATGCGGAGCTCGAGGCGTTCTTCTTCGTCGAGCACTCGGCGCTGTACGAGCTGTTGAGGCGTGATCAGATGGGGTACCGCTTGTTGTGTCTGCGCAAGACGGACGAGTGCAGCACCGACGAGGAAGAAGATATTCGCCAGGTGAGCGAGTGGGTTGGAGACGGCGCCGGCTACTCGTCGGATGAGGAGATCCAGGACGACGACATGCCGAACTATTACCCGTACCAAGAGCTTTTCCCTCAACTCGACATTCTCAAGGACAACTACAACGTGATCTTGGAGGAGATGATGGCTGTGCAGCAGACAGCGACATGGCCGTTCTGGCCGGAGAAACACTACACAGAAGGCGACAGCGAATGGCGCGTGTTCCCCTTCTGCTACACCTTCCCCGCCTACGACGCCACCAAGACGACATGGGTGTCCCCCACGTGCTCCATGTGCCCACGCACAGCAGCTCTCTTAAAGAGTTTGTCTAACATACGCACGGCACTCTTCTCCAAGCTCGGTCCGAACACGACGCTTACAGCACACCGAGGCTGGGCAGATCTAGCCAACCACGTTCTGCGTGTCCACTTTCCGCTCGTGGTGCCTACACTCGCCACTGGAGATTCGTGCTGCGCCATGGTGGTGGGTGGAGAGACCACTTATCACGCTGAACGCGAGTTTATCGTGTTCGACGACAGCAAGCTGCACTACGCGTTCAATCACCACCCGGAGATGACACGCCACGTGCTCATCATCGACTTCTACCGCCCGGACGAGCTGCCAAGGGGGCGTGCCCGCGGAGGCCACTCGGATGAGCTGGACGAGTTCATCGAGACTTTTGGCAGGGAGTCGTTGCTCAGCGGCAACGAGGAGAGCTGAGAACAAAATCACAGATGCAACAAGCCGGGGCTTGGTCGCATGCGTGTTCTAAACAGAGGTGTCTACATACACCCTCGGCGAACGTCGCTCTTCAATTGCTCACCCCTGCTTAATCTTAATGTTAAATAAACCTGTCCATGCGCCCAACAGCGACACCAAAAGTCAGCTTGCGTCATTCTAGCAAGAGCAGCAGAGAGCACGTACATCCAGGGAGCGCGCGCACGTCGGGCACGTCGGCGTTGACGATGGCGGTGAGTCCGAGGTTGGCGAGCGCGCCGCGGATCATGCCGCAGGGGAAGACGAGGAAGAGCAGCGCCATCTCGCGCGTCTCCTGCTCCGTGGCGGCCGAGATGCCCTGCAGCCAGCGGAAGCCGAAGTCCTGCACCACGAACACGCCGCGGTGGTTGGTCTGCAGCTTGTCGATCTGCTTCTTGAAGATGGCGATCCAGAAGTCCTTGCACACGAACTTGATCACGTCCAGCGGCTCCAGCATGCGCGGCCGGTCTCTGGCCGCGCGCTCCGCGAAGCGGCAGCCCACGTCGTAGCCCATGGCCTCCAGCTTGATGATCACGGCCTCGCGGTGCGCCGCCTCCTCCTCGGGCGTGGGGGCCGCCGCGTCCCCCGCGCCCTCCACCTGCCACGGGTACCGCTCCAGCTGCGCCGCACGGGTCAGTTCAGTCACATATGCGGCCATGCAGAGCTGGGGGGCGCACCATGGAGCGCACGATCTCGCCGTAGAGCTGCTGGAAGCAGCCGTCCGCCACCTCCTTCATCTTCACGTCCCAATTTCAATTAGTGTGCGCCACACAAAAATAACCAGCAGCATGGTCCATTCTGTCCCCTGAACCTTTCCCCCTCTGTACCCTTCCATAGACGTTTCGCATGTAAGACAAAACGCAGTGTAAACAAAACGCTTATAAAGCATTAACACCTGTGATGCAGCGACTACAGCTGAGCTAAATATGCAGCAGTGACTGTACCTCTCTGGGTTGGTGTTGAGCACACCATATTGCGCCAGGTGGCAGCGCGTAATCACTTGAGCTTCAGGGAAGCCACGCACGAGATCGCCATGAGCGCCAAGAGCCCCGAGGTGGTGGACGGCATGATCGACGACAGCCTGCTGGGCATCCTCATCATCCTGCTGGTGGTCATGCTCAGCACGGGCTACGTGTACGTGCAGCAGCTGCGCCAGGGAGACGCGTCGGCGCGCGCGGCGCCCACGGCGCGCATGGCGCCGTCCTCGGCCGCGGCGCTGGCGTCGGCTCCCGAGCGCGCTGCCGTTAACACCGCGGGGCTGAGCGACCGCCAGCTGCGCTTGCACGGCGCATTGCCCATGCGCAACGGCGCGCGCGCCGTCACGCTGGCCGCGGAGACGCTGCTGCGCGCGGACGCGGGGGCGCTGACCTGGACGCACGACGACGTGCCGGCGCTGCTCGCGGACCTCGCGCGCGTGGCCGACGTGTACTTGCTGTGCACGGTACGAGGCGCCCAGGACGCTGCGCACATGCAGCGCGTGCGCGAGTTCGTGACGACGCATCCGGACCTCAAGAGCAACGAGTCGACGCCGGGGGGCGTCAAGCCGCACAAGATCCTCTTCTGCACCACGGCAATCGGCAAGATCGCGTTCGTGCGGCAGATCGAGCCGCAGGCTCACGTTGAAGGTGAGGGGGGAGTGGGTTACGTGGTCGGGGGGTTGCGAGAGGTGGGCTGATGGGTTGCTGTGACTTTGTAGAGGATCCCGGAGTCGTGCGGGACCTGGAGAAGCACGTGCCACGCATTGTGCACATCCCGAGCTCGCCTGAGGACGCAGTGGCGCCTTCGATCCCGAACGTCATCCACGTGGGCGACAGCTTCGCCAGCTATTTCTCGCTGCTCGGCGCAAAAGAACGACTTTAATTTGTGTCGCTACCGATAATGTAGGACGGTATCAAGAAGACTCGGTGGACTTGTCGGATGAGTGCTTTAATTGGATGTACTTGTAGATTTGCCGGCTGAAATTGTCTTCGTAAAGACCCTATCTGTTCGGAAGAGCTGCTCGAGTGTCTGTAGTACGAGGAACAGCAGCGTATCAATTCGCCGCCATGGATGAATGAGCCCGTAGACCTCTGGGTCGCCAATTATCAGTTGAGGAATCAGGATGGGCCCAGCCAACGTCAACACAACTCGAGAATAATCGAGCGTGTATCCTTGAATTTTTTGAGGTTCTTGCAATTTAAGGTTACTAAATGCTTCGAGAAGAACCTGCCTCTGGTTACCAGCGTGCTGGCTGGAAGTAGGTTCTTCGTCACTTGCACTGGAGCATGTATGGTTTAAATTGCTCCGCAAATTGCTGACGACGTCGATAAGGGCATCCGCGATAATTCCTCTGGCAAGCAACTTCACAACGCCATCACAAGCTAAAATGCCCTCAGAAAGCTCATTGCTCTCAACTTTCAGCCACCGCGCGACAGCAAGCTCTGTAGCTCCACCTCCTCTGCAGCTGTAGACCAAAGCTGGATAGTTAGATTTCAAGGTACCATTTGGGTCAACAGAAGTACTTGCCAATGGTTCCCACCAACTTATGAGCACCCGGAGGCTCTTGACGATCGCCGCATAATACTGCTTATAAACCCCTTTTGTTGGGGCATAAATCAATAGCTGAGGAACTGCAATCGTCTGGCGCTGATTCTCGCTCTGTAGTGTATCTTTGCGCTGGTTTCTGCGCTCTGCTACTCCACGAAATCGTAAGCACGCTTGTTGTTGGAACCGTACCCTGGATATCCCAGTGGTGCATATGCCAATGTGTTTCTCATTCTCAATATCATCAAAGGCGCTCGCCAGCGGAAATATTGCGCCGATAATACACAGTGCCTCTACATCTTCAGGTTCAGCAAGTTGCACACAGGCAATATCTTGGCGGGTACAGACCGCAACGAAACTCTCGTCCAGAGCTTCTGTGCTTACAATAACCTGGACTTGATGACAGTCGTGAAGGCGCCGCACAAACTTTGAGACAAATAAACGTGCAGCATCATGTGCAGTGAATAATTCATCATATGTGTTTGTTGCAAGTTCGACGTTATTGGATCCAGCAGACAACGAAAGTGGACACGTGAAACACACAAACTTTACAGATCCTTGACACCGGTCGAGTAATCCGGGGGGTTGCGATGTTACTAGGGACTTCTTTAAGATAAAGTCGTTAAATGGCACCACATATGAGTCATATAGCGATGGTGCAGCCATGTGGATAATCGCATCAGGCGCGCATTTCAAGAATTGCTGAACACGTCGGAAAAGGATCTTGTCTGGTGTCACATCGTCACAACCAAAACTGCCCGTTCTTAATGGCGCAGTAAACACCCACTCCAAAACCAGCTCGACCACAAATTGCAAGGCTCGCTCTCCAAGCACGCCTTGAAGTGCCGACTTTAAAATGTTAGCCGTACTCTCACGAAACTATATACAATCACAGCGGCAGAATGAGTTCCCCCCCCCCCACACACACACACATACAAACCGTTGTAAAAAAAATGAGCGTGCATTTACCTGTTTCGACGTCTGCATCGTTTCAGAATCCACCTCAACTGGTACAATAAGTTGCAATCCGCACAAGCTGCCATGCGGGGTCTGCATCTCGCGTTGTAGCTCCCACTTTAACTCGCCAAATGCTCTTGACAGCCGAGCGCGGTCAGCACCACTCCGAATGTCTTGCTGTCTCCTCATACGTTCATGTGCGTATCTCACTGCTGCATCCACCAGCAGGACAAACTCACTGGAGGCGTCTCCCAATTGTCTGTGCACCCCATCGGCAGCCGCGAGTACGAACGTCGCCAGCGGATCGTGTGCCTCAACCCCGCGCTTCCACGCAGCCAGCACCGCGTGGCCTTCGCCCGTGACCACCGGAGCGTCCGGGGGTCGGAACAGCAGCGTTTCCTCTCCAGACGGGCCGAAGCAGCGACGGCAGAGCGCTGCAAGGTCCGCAGTCGCGCGCGTCAGATCGGCGGCGAAGCTCATCACATGCGCGTCGTCTCGCCAATCGAGTATCTTTTAGCTTCAGATACCATATGCGACGTTTTCTGTACCACGGAGTGGGTACACTCTAAGACACGTTGCAGTCTCGCCTTCGACTAATGGACGGGCGCAAGGGAGGGAAGCCATGTTCATGGTCTAATGGACTATCTGTATTTCGAGTCTGTTAACTGCAGTCGAGTACGCAAGCAACGCTATTATGCATGTTAGTGGAAGAGGATGCAAGCGGGCAGGCAGGCAGGCAAATCCCATCCCCCGGATGAGGCGGCGATGAGTCAACGGAGCCCAAGCTGTTTTGAGAGGATCCAGCGGGCGCCCGCGCCCGCTGCTAAGGCTGCTCGCAGTCTGAGGAGTGAGGCGAACCCGCATCGGTACTCGCTTAGTTCTCGCCGCCCTTCTTGCCCGTCTTCGACTTAATCGTCTCGATGCTGGCAGCGGCCGTGTGCTTAGCCATCTCCAGTCCCGTGGCCGACGCGGCGCGCGCCTGCACCCGCGAAAAAAACGCCCACAGAAACGCGTGTTAGCTCTGCAACATCTCAGCAGATTGCAGCCATAATCAGCAGACCTTCTCCAAGGCGCCCGAAGCGACGACCGACGTCCGCTCGTAGGCTCCGCTAGCCAGGGTGGACGACTTCTTGAAGGCCTCCGTCTCCTTGAGCTTGCCGTACTGCTCGTGGCTGGCGTTGGCCGCCGTGCTCAGGCCGCCGGCGATGGTCTTGCCGGCGTTCGAGGACTTGGCCGCCTCCAGCGCCGCCCCGGACTTCTCCTTGAACATGGAGAACGTATGGCCCAGCACCCTGCCACGAGAAGCACGTCGTTAGCTCCACCCATTTACAGCCAATGATCAGGATGGCCTCGTACTTGGAGGCCGTGTTAGCGCCGTTCTTGAGCTTGTCCACGGGCAGCACGTTGCTGAGCGACGAGCGGTCGCCGCCAGCCTTGGCCGACGCCGTCGACTTCTTGTCGTCGCTGTCCGAGTCGCCTTCCTGTGCCTGCGGCTGATTCTCCTTGGCCGCGGCCTCCTCCTTCTCGCCGCTAAAGATGAGGTTGTCTAGGTCCTTGTCGTCCGCCTGCTTCTGCTTGAGCGACACGTCGTCCATGGCTGCGCTACGGTGGGGGGGGCTGCGGCTCTGCTGGCTTTCTCTCGCGACGTCGGAAAGTCGGAAAGTGAGGGTTGGCTGTATGAGGAAACGTATACTTATTCGTTTCAGCGTATACGTTTGGTGCACACTCAGTATAGTTGTTATTCGCCAAAAGTCGGCCTTATCTGTGTATACCAACCGTTGCAACATCTTGACTATAGTAAACGAAGGCAGCAGCGCCGGATACGCTGACGCTGAGGATTTCTAAATGACTTTTGCGGGTTTCTGAATCAGCTGGCACGGTGGCACCTTCCATTGGCGGGATTAAAGACCAATCAGAGACAGTTTTTAACGGCTGACGGCGATGGCTCAACAGCTGTTGCTGTTGTTCCTTGCAGATGTATTTTTTTAATATTAAAATACTTGTACTTGAAGTAAATCACAACTTGTGTTGCTGTGCGTTGATGGTGCGATTCGTTGGGCACTGGTCGGTCGGGTCATTCACTGCCACAAGCTGCAGCAGTGTGGTTGCACACGTCCGGTGGTACGCTGCCACGCCAAGTCGACAAGAGTGGGAGGGTAACGGGTCGGATCAGGCCATGACAGTCATGGTTACACACTGCAACTTGCAACTTGCAGTGTGTAACTTCGTTGTTCACTGGCATGTACATCACATCCACATGTGGATTGGTGCTGTGGACCTCAGAATGAGTTGCAGTAGTCAAGCTCCTAAATGTCCTGCCGTCTCACTATGTCCGGTGCCCTCTTCAGAGGCGGTCTCAAGTGACTTGTCCGACGGTCACGTTGCAACCGAACCACTCCGCAACTTGCACGCTATTGTTAAAAGGCAATACAACGAAAGCTTTCTTCAATGACTCTCGAACGGCTGCAGGTGTGGGTTTTAGTGCTTCTGTTGTCTGCCGGGTTGGTTTCTTCCAGCAGCGAGGTCGCAGCAGTCGATGAAATAGCCGTGGACCCGGATGTGGGCAAGAACACACCGGAGATCATCGCCGCGCGCGGTTATGACGTGGAGACACACAAGGTCACAACGTCCGACGGCTACATCCTCACCATGCACCGCCTTCCGAAAAGCTACGACGAAAGCCAATCCGGCGCCGCGGCCGCGACCAACAAACCCGCAGTGCTGCTACAGCACGGCATCATCGAACGTAGTTTTGCCTGGGTCTGCAACTATCGCAACCAGAGTTTGGCTTTCGTGCTGGCCGACGCGGGATATGATGTGTGGCTCGGTAACAGCCGTGGAAACACGTACTCGAACGAATCAACTCACTACACAATGGACGACGACGCGTTCTGGGATTTCTCGTGGGAAGACATGGGGCTCTTCGATCTGCCGGCCATGATCAACTACGTCAAAGATACATCAGGTCGCCTTACTATTAGCTACGTCGGCCACTCGCAGGGTGTCACCCAAGCACTCGTAGGTTTCGCGGCCAACCAAACGCTGGCAAAAAGCGTGTCTTACTTCGGTGCGCTAGCCCCCGTCTCCTGGCTCGGTCACTCGAAGGCAGAGCTGTTTGTGGCGTTGGCTGGCGCCCAACTCGACCTGCTGTTCGAAGGATTGAGCATCGTGAAGCTGCTTGCGCACAACGAGCTGCTCACAAATTTTCTCGCCGGATACACGTGCACAGCTATCGACGGCATCTGCGGTTCCGCCATCTCGCTCCTCTTCGGCGTTACCACAAACAAGCCTTAACATTTCGCACGTCCCGGTGCTCATTTCACAGACACCCGCTGGTACTTCAGTCAAGGACGTGGCACACTTTGCACAAGGATTTCGCGAGGATACGTTTGCACGATATGACTACGGTTGTAGTTGCTTGCAGGCTCTGGGCCTTTCGCTGTGCTCGTCGGCCATCTGCCCCAACAAGGCCAAGTACGGTTCCTTCGCACCGCCAGCCTACTCGCTCGGGGACATGCGGTACCCTCGCACGGGGCTTTACAGTGGAGCAGGCGACACGTTAACGGAGCCCGTAGATCTGGAACATCTGCGCTCGTCGCTGCCGAGCGGGGCTGTCGTGCACGACCAAACCATCGATATCTACAGTCACCTGGACTTCATCTGGGCCTACAACGCCAACGAGTATGTGTACCAGGACCTAATCACGCAGCTCGCAACGTACGAAGGCATGGGCTACTAACGTTGGCGTGAGCCTAAAATCGCCTGAGTTGTGCTTCGCTAGGTAAAAGCTTCATATCTCGTAAAACGTGTAATAACGACCGTTTCGGCAATGCCTTGCCATTTTAACTACACTCAGCCCCCGTCATCGCGAATCCTTAGCAGCTCGACACACATGTAGGGAGCTACGGCGGCAACGAACTTGTCTACAAACGTGATCAGTACTGAAACAAAACAGTTATTGAGTTGTGCTTCTACAGGTGATGTCAAAGAAACCATCACAGGTTGGAATGTGCCAAAATGACCTCCATCCTTATTATTCTATCAGGCCGAGCCGCAATGCTGGATAATGCCTCCTTGCATGATGCGCATGGCGCCCAGCTATCTACAACGTGAAAAAGAGATGCGGTGCGTTGGGCCATCTCCAGCACGTGGCAGCGTTGATCTCGATGTTCTTGGACAGTTCCGTGCTCTGGAACGTCCCTCAAGCCCTAGACTTTGTTTATCTGCATCTAGTGCAGCGCCTCGGCGCCACCTCTCGCCGCCTTCGACCGCTCTCCAATCGCATTTGTTTCTTGTCGGCAGCGCAGCGTGGGGACATTACAATGCTGCAGTGGTTGGCAGCCTACGATCAAGAGTTCAATGGGTACGGGGCCGTCCTGGACCACGCGGCTGAACACGGGCAGCTACTGGTTGTCAAGTGGCTGCACAAGACCATTCCAGACTTGCAGGCGAGCACCAAAGCGATGGACTTGGCAGCAGCTCGAGGGCATCTTCACGTTGTGCAGTGGCTACATGAAAACCGAGAGGAAGGCTGCACGCACCATGCCATGGACGAAGCGGGAGCTCGCGGACACGTGGAGGTATTGCAGTGGCTGGAGGCTCACCGCCAAGAAGGGTGCACCAAGTACGCCATAAACTTTGCTGTGTGGTACGGAAACACGCAAATGGTGCATTGGCTGCGCGACAACCGAAGTGAAGGTTGCACCATTCATGCGCTGGGGTTTGCCGCTAAGCGTGGGGATCTCGTTTTACTTCAGTGGTTCTACGCACACAGAGATGAGCTGTTGCCTCCCAACTCGGACGTCAACTCACCTCTGATTATGGATCATGCAGCGGAGTATGGGCATCTTGACGTGGTAAAGTGGCTGCATGCTAACACGAATGGAGGGTGTACGATTGACGCGATGAACGGCGCAGCACGTGGCGGACATATCGAAATTGTGAAGTTCCTACATGAACACCGCCACGAAGGTTGCACAACCAATGCCATGGACGGAGCTGCACGGGGTGGGAATCTGGATGTTGTTAAGTTTCTCCACGAACAACGCCGTGAGGGCTGCTCGTATATCGCGATGGACTACGCAGCTGCTGAGGGCCACCATGATGTCGTACAATTCCTACATGCTCATCGCAGTGAAGGTTGTACTGAGAGAGCTATCGATCGTGCAGCGGCCGGTGGATATTTATCAATTGTGAGGTTTCTTCACGAAAATCGGTCTGAGGGCTGTACAACAGAGGCAATGGATGCAGCCGCTTGCCAAGGCCACCTGGACGTAGTGAAATTTCTCCACTACAATCGTAGTGAAGGATGCACAGAGAACGCAATGAATTTTGCGGCGCGATGCGGTCATCTCAACATTGTCAAATGGCTGTACGAGCACCGTAATGAGGGATGTACAACAGAAGCGATGGATGGCGCAGCTTGGTTTGGGCACCTAGATGTTCTCAGATTTTTGCGTGGGCATTGCATGACAGGATGCACACGTCGAGCAGTGCGTGACGCTGTGGTCGGAGGCCACGTTAAGGTGGCTCAGTGGCTGGCAGAAAACTATCCGCAGTGTCGAGTGAACGGTGATGCTGAATTGACCTATACAACATATAATGAGCCTGGATACTTCCTATTTCAGCTGTGAAAGAGAGAAATAATGGTGCCCAGAAATATAAGTCCGTTGGGAAGTCTGTTGTCCCAGGCTACATTTTACTGCAGGACCAAAGTTAAATAGTTGGAGAGGCGCACTCGACGGTGAAAGCGCAATGAGAGACTCTTGACGAACAATCGATCCTCATTATCGATCAAGCTCTAGATTCACACGCTTCATGTCAACACGCTGTGTTACACAGCGGGTAATACTGTAGCGTTGGACTTAACCCATCCAGCAAGCGCTGGATCTCTGTGCCCGTCATTGCATCCATGCTACTTCTTGCGCTTCCTATGGCAGTCGTAGAGCCTCTACTGCATGTAGAGTGGTTAACACTTCGACGAAGCGGCTCGATTTTGATTTTGATTTGACTAGCTTGCGACGTTCGTGGCTAACGTACAGCTTATCCATGGTTGCACTTGTGATGCTGCCTACAGGAGCCTGACACTGTGTAGTGGAGGGCTCCATTGAGGCGAGCCCACGGGTGACGTCTACGGCAGACGGCACCAAGATGGCATTAGAAATAGGCCAGAAGTGGAAAACCCAATGCGAATAACATATAGGTCGGTTAGGTAGAAGGCGCTAGCAGAAGTCGACGGCAGCACTTCTGCCGCAGAAGCCGCCGAAGCGAGCAGTTAGTTGAGATAGATATCACGTTTAGTTTATCTCTAAACCAACAACAGAACATTGGCTTGCCAGGAAACGCCAGCTTCCCTCGTAGTGTTCCTAGACCTACTACACACTGCAACAATGATTGCCACCTTGGCAGCCAATGCTTGCGTATACTTGTAATGGCATTTTTTGACACTGCGGCGACAATCTGCGCACTCGATCTTAGTGGATGGCCCACGAGGGTTTGTAAGCATGATAAACGCCGCGGCATATTAATCTTTCCACCGGTATACACGATGCACAGATATATTTCCAATCAAGCATCATCAACAGTCCTTTGAAAAACGAAAAGTGTGGTTGCAGTCCTGGAGAGCAAATTGTTGATGAAACCCATGCCGCACACTCGATAATCGAGTGTTTGTCGTAGTGTACAGATGAACCGTTAAACGCAGCCACAAGACTGGGAGCTCAGCATAATCAACTCAATTTCACAACACATTTTGCGAACAATTCATAAGCCTCTAAATGTATACAAATGGCGACTTCTTATGATCATGACCTGCCACGGTTGGAAACCATAATATATTATATCATGTTACTTGACCGAAAATCGCACTACACTACTGTACTGTTTTGCATTATGTACAATGTATGAAAACAAGTATTTTTATCAGAATCAAAACTCGATAAGTACATGTACATGTATAAATTTGATTTTTGACGTCCATGAACCATGGCAGCGTGAACTTCCAGCGAGCAAAGCGCACGGTGCGATCGACACCGGACGATGATGCTCCCATCTGGTGGTCGGGCAGCAGCGGACCCCCTCGACTCGATGATTCCCTCCTCTGGCGTTCGTCTGCATGCCACCCCGTTGAGTGGGCGAGGCTGTCGGTACAGTTGCAACTGCTTGCTGAGCAACAAGCTGCACCGGATACACGTGTATTGTATGCTACTTCTGCAACCTTGGTTGATACATGTACTGTACGCCCAGCTAGGTAGCACCAGATTACGGGCCCGAGTCCACTACGTCGACTGGGGTCATGCATTGTTGCAGGTACATTAGCAGTGCAAGATGCCCCGGCGACGACAGCAGCAGGCATCAAAGCCCCGCAGCGTCAAGTACTGAAGTGGCCTGCCATGGAGTACAGTAGGCAGTTGCAAGCAAACGTGGTCAACGCGCACGCCGAGTCTTACCAGACCCATCCCCCAGGGATTCCCCGGTGCCTTGTGTCAACTGTACCGGACGCAAAGGCGCTCACCAAGTTGTTGAGTCTCCGGGCCGCCGACCAGGTCCAAAGCTGGACTCCAGCCTCGGGCGAACGACAGCCGCCCATCTCGGTGCAGCGGATCGTCTCTGGATGCCAACTGAGAAATGACTGCCAGCCTGGCAGTCATTTGCAGCCAGGCGACTGGCGCAACGCGGCCTTCAACCCACTTTTGTCTACCCCTTCCAAAGTGTAACAAAGCTCCTCGGTGGATTCTGGTGCTGGGCGCTCCTCCACTTTCGCGTTGCATCGAGCCTGTCGTGCGATGAAGTCCCTCCGTTATTCGCTCGCAGCAGATTTGTAGTGCCCGTAAGCTCCAAAAGCTCACGGTGATGCAACGCAACAAGAGCTCAGTATCCTTCTCATGAGCTGCGATTATACACGCCAGAAGCGGACATTATTGTCCAATTCGGCTCGGTCTCCGCTACATGTACAGTACTGTATCTGTAACTCATTTTTCATTGATAAAGACGCACAGGGAAGACGAGTCGGAAATTATACTTGAAGTTTGTATCCCGGTTGCGACTATTTCGACACCATCTCCCCCACTTCAGCACTTCATGCATTCGTCGCCGAATCGGAGGTGGTCAATGCCACGGAAAACCCGGCAGACTGCACCAATGTGAAAAAAAAATCCCACGAGCGCCAGGAGCTCACTTTGACTCAGTTCGAGCGCCCCCACTGTGCTCGTCTTCTGCGACTACACGTATCCGGTTCGAGCCGCCTGACCTGCGCCTGCATCACTGACGACAGGGTCAAGCAAGCGAGCTCGTCAAACCTCACGTTTCTGCCCTGGCGCAGTGCCGACGGACATCAATCATCCTGTGCTGGACGGTGCTGACGGGAAGCTCGGCCGTCAGCACCGCGTGTTTCGCAGAGCCTTTCCTACATTGTCGGATCAGCCGGGGAAGCCAAAGGTGCTGCCATGAGCAGCGGCCACACGGCGTCGAGGCGCTCCAATAGCTCCGACAGTGCGTCCACCGTCGCGGGACCCGTGAGCGTGGCCGGCACCACCAACGGCTATGGATTCCGCAGCGCTGGCGGTGACGCACTGTCAATCGAGATGCAGTTCTTGAACCCGCGGAGACGCTTCCCGCTCGCGGACGAGTATTTGCCGGCGGTGCATGTGACGGAGGAGCAGGTGGAGGATCTTCGCGAAACGTGCGAGCAGCTCACAGCCGACGCGCTCGAGCTCACCAGCATGTTCGTGTGGGAGGACAGTAACAACAATGAGCTCGTGGACGAGCACCGTGACCAATGGAAGGTGCACTACAAGCGCCCGCATGTGACACTGTACCGCAAGAAGCGTGGCAAGGACGCTGCTGCCGGCGAGCTCGAGGACTCGACGGATAACAGCAATGGCGGCCTGCGCCACTACGTCGTGAGTGGCCAGATCCACGACATGTCGCTTGAGGACGTGGAGTATGGTTTATACTGCGACGCCACGCTGGACGAGCGCGCTGTCATGACGGACTTGTATCGCGAATTGTTCCTGGACGCAGCAGTGCTACGCAGTTTCGAGACGCAGACACCGGAAGATCCATTCCACTTCTTCGGTATCAAGTGGCTGGCACACTTGAGCCCGGTCGACAAGTTCATTTCTCCTCGCGATTTCGCGTTCGTGGAGTACTCGCAGCGGGTAGTGGGTCCTAAGGGCGAGCCGTTGCTCGTGAAAGTCCAGCAATCGCTTGGCCCTGAACATGTTGATGCCATGAATCGCCGTGAGTTCGACTTGGTGCGAGCTCAGATGAGCTGTACGACGGTGTACCGCCACGACAAGCGGGCTAATAACGTACAGGTGATCGCACGCGGGTACCTGGATCCGTGTGGTAGCGCGCCAGCTTTGATGACACGATCCTTCCTCACCCGTTTGGCCCCAACTCTGGTCGAGGTCGAGCACAGTGCTGACGTCAAATACATCATGCGTCATGGATTGGTTCTCCCCAAGGAGCAGGTTTTCGCTCGCCGCGAAGCACTCAAAGCCCACGGTCGTCACCGCCTGCAGTGTACTGCTTGTGGTAAACGCTTTGGTCGACTAAAGCGTCACTTGACTCAATGCCGAGCGTGTGGGGAGGCTGCGTGCGGTCGATGTCTCATGACGTACACATTGTGCCTTCCACATCATGAGCGTCGTAGTGCAGAGCACCCCAGCGCTGTAATTCCGGAACGGTTCTGCCTTCGGTGTCTGTACTCTGGTCGCCTTGATCGTAAGGGCCAACGCATGGACGACTTTTTAACTGGAGGACGCATTGGTCCTTCTGCTCCGTCAACTACAGTCTTGACTGTCGATGGAGATGACGAGGCGGAAGACGACGATGTATCAGTCGTGGAGTTCGCAATGCTTGGCGATGGTCCGGGCAATCCTATGCACGCCGCCATTTCCGAGGCGCAGCGCTTGCAGCGCCTAAAGCAACGCTACTTGGAGAACGAGAAGCGCAAATATCTCAGTGGGGGCAATCAGCAAACCCCTGTAGCGCGATTTGTCATGGAGCAACAGTACCAGATGCACCACTATGAGCAATCGACGCGTAAAGCAACACACCCGATTACTCGAACAAACAGTCAACCGATGCTGAACGGTTCCGTAGGCTCTTCGTCTATCTCGTCGGCGCACAACTCTGTATCATCGGCATACCGTTCTCTGTCTATGACCAGCTCTACGTATTCGTCCGCCGAAGCAGCGGCAGCGGCCACCGCTGCACTTCAAGCCACCACCGGTTTTCACGAAATGGAGCATTCGATCGGTGAACAAGAGGCATTACTGCGCTCGCTCCAAAACGAGTATGCAAAACTAAACGTGCATCGAGCTACGCAGCGCTCGCATTCAAACCCAGGTTTCAATGCACACCAGATGCGTGAGAAACGTTTAGCAGGGTGGGAGGATGCTGAACGCTCGCATGCTAGGGCATTACCAGCATCGGCTTTCAATCAGTATGACATCGACGACTAAGAGGTTGTCTGAGTAGGTAGTAGACATAACTAGATATTACAAATACGTGAATGGAATAGGTGAGTAGTACTTCGGAGTTGCAAACACGACAAATGCGAAAGCACGGAAGGCCTAATCTATGAATCCGACGGAAGCTTTGTCGATTGAGATGGTGCTACAGTATAAATTATTGTAGTAGAAAATCCTTATCAACGCACATCCTTCAGTTGTTGGATTTTGCCGTGGTGTTGCTTTTTATCAACAGATCTATCAGCTCCACTAATTCGTACGGAAATGCCAGATGACTCTTTCCCAAATGAAATAAGTGAAAATTGGGAATCAGTTTATTTTTCCCACCGCAATTCTAACTCTTATCTTTGTTGGTTCTTTAGAAGTCATGCTGTCGCCTTTGGATACCAGTGACCTTCCACTCGTTCGTGATCTAACATTCAATAATTAACTGCACACGTACGACTACGTGCTTCACAAAATCGCGTAAACCAAAACATGAATAAGTGTTGATCACTATTCTGGTGAGCAGCATGTGACCTACACTCGGCGACAAGTTAGATCGGCCACCCGCGTTGGGGGCCGTATCTCGCTCATTTTTACGAGTTAGCCGACGCTATTTAGATATGTTTGAGCCTTTATTAGTCGTAATAGGGGACTTGTGCTAACGCGCGCGATTTCACAGTCTATAATGTAGCTAGCATACAAGGTGGTGGTTTTGGCACTGCGCCAGGTTAAATCGGCCACGTGAGTAATACAAAAACCAAGTATAAAAAGTGATTGAA